>JAJIBD010022469.1:0-112617 GCA_021461705.1 Cryptotis parvus
TAATTTAAATAATTTAACTTTTTATAAAAAAGACATAAACACTGTTGTTTAATAAATACCTTATGGCATATTTAGCCCTGGTATATTAAATTACTTGATTAAACGTTAGATATTTTACCATGCTTTATGCTTTTTACTTCTGATTATCTAAAGTTTCCTCTACTCGAACTTTTTAAAGCTATTTCCACTTGTGAATACTTTTCAGACGAAAAAGTTCTAACGTAAATAAATGCATCAGGATCTTAATGTACTTGATATTGAGTTAATTTTTGCTCACTGCTTTTTCAGAAACCTTTTACTGTTGCAAAGCATTTCATGACCCATTGTATGCGTTTTAATCAGTGCAGACACAGTGCGGTATCTTTTGTATCTCTGTTCTTCCAAAATTTACATGATCTTCTCTTACCTTTACCCATTTCTCCACCAAATGCTTTAGCCTTTTGGTTGATTTGCATTTACCAAACACAGTAAATGAAACTCAGTAAAACATTCATTCATTATTAAACAAAAAGATAGAATGAATAACTGATTCATCTTATTATTTTTACCAAAAAATTAGTCTAATTTTAATTTTATATCTAATTGGGTAAGTATAACATGTTTTATTTGATAAAATATTTTCTGAAAAGTTTTAAAGGTAAAGCTCATGAAATAATGTTTTGTTTAGGAGCCATGAGCTGTTGTGCTCTGAGGACTCTTTTTGGCTCTCTGCTTGCCTATCTCTAGTTCTGCCTGAGGGCATATATGATGATAGTTACTCAAATGAGAATTTTACATATCTAGGTATCATAACCTCCAATAATTTTCTAACCCCAAATTATCTATTTGACACCAATTTTATTTTTTCTTTGATTACATGTCTTAATTCAGAGACACACTGATAACATGAAAATGCAAACACACATGGGCTTGCAATAAAAGGAAGATATTTATAAAATATTTGCTCAAATTTTTGATTTTACATATATGACATCTACAGGTTATTATGTTTAGTCTTATTCATAGATCCTTGAGATGTCTTCCCCTGTAAGAAAATAAAAGTTATATGAATTAAGTTCTAATGTTTATCACTTGTCTTCCCATTGTTCATTGATTTGCTTGAGCGGGCATCAGTAACATTTTCATATGTTCTGTCACATGCTAGTGTAGCCCAAGGGCATCTGCTTGCTCCAGGAACACGTGAGAGCCTCAACCAAGCCTTCAGGTCATGTGAATGAGGTCTATAACTGTTACTGGGTTTTGGCATATCAAATACCACACGGGTAGCTTTCCAGGCTCTGCTGTGTTTCCATACACTCAGATAAATGAAAAGAAGTAGTGATGGTAGATCATACAGAATATGACCATTCCTGGAGGTACTCAGGACTTATTCCTGGTGGGGATCCAGGGCTATACGTGGTACTGAGGATTAAACCTGGTTCAGCATCATGCAAGACTGGCTGCCTCTCTCTCTCTCTCTCTCTCTCTATATATATATATATATATAAAAATATATATATATATATATATATATATATATATATATATATATCTGGCCTGCCGAGATTCCTTTAAAAAATTCAGAATAGGGGGCCGAAGCGATAGTCCAGCGGGTAGGGCATTTGCTTTGCATGTGGCCGACCTGGGTTCCATCCCGGCATCCCATATGGTCCCCTGAGCACCGCCAGGAGCAATTCCTGAGTGCAGAGACAGGAAAACCCCTGAGCATTGCAAGGTGTGACCCAGAAAAGCAAAAAAAAAAATCAGAATAGAGGGGTTGGAGGGCTTCCTTGCATGCAGTGAACCTGGTTGAACAGGTTTATATGGAACTACAGTTTTTTTTTTTTTTAATTAAAAAATGTTCTTGTGTCAGTTGTCTGTGGTAGCAGCATCAATATATTAAAAAACTATATAAAAATCAGACTAGTACAGGTAAAGAAAAAAAATCTTCATTTTTTGATAAATAATTATCTACTAAATTCTGGAAACTGGCAACCAGAAAGAAAACCTTGCTCAGGGCAGTAATGAAAGATCTGTGCAGAAAGAAACCCCATCTACATAGATTGCAGGTTCTCCTGAGAGCTAAAGCTGGAGTACTGACATGGAGAAAACACTTCAGGTACGGCAGCAAGCACTTAGCACCCAACAGTTAACCCATGGAAGCGTTTCCACATCTATGGGTGGCATAGAGACACACAGGAGAATGTTTCTGCCACTGTCCATAAAAGGGAGCCTGTAAGAAGAAAGAAACCTAATCAAAGCAGATTATTATATGATTAAAGAGATAAGAAATAACCATTAAGTTTCTGTTTGTGAGCTAAAATTTGCCACAAGAAAAGAAGCTATGAACAAAAGCACAACATTTGAAGTACCGGGAATGTTAGTTTTGTGATAAAATCATTTTAAATTTCTCTACTTTGCAACTGAAAATGACTGCTTTCTGGAGCTGCATTGGGGCCTCTCCCCCACCTTGGTACTCTCTAGAAGGACTTGTGAGGCTGCCCAGAACTGCTGCCTGGGCAGTCAACCATGATCCAATGATGCACATGCTGGAGGAGCTGCTGCTAACTCTCCCCGTGCCCGACTGATCATGAGGCATTCTATAAGGGGTGCAGGTTCTGGCCCTCACTGCCCCCCACCGATAGAGCTCAGAAGCCAGAAAAACCTCACCACAATGAGCATTTTCAAGGTCGGACTCCATAGTTTGTCAGAACCTGACCCAAGAGAAAAGCCAATTTCAAGCCCAGATATGAGGGTCTCGGCAGCTAAACACAAGGGGTTTCCGTGGTGCTGAAGCTGGGGCCCTTACCCCCACCTCCCGTCCCCCCCAGAAGGTCTGGTGGGCCAGCCCAGAACTGCTGCTGGTGCAGTCGGTCATGATCCAGGGATGCAGGTGCATGGAAGAGCTGGTGTAGCTCTCACGAGTGGCACCCGGTCGCAAAGCAGCATGTGTTATCTCAAAGTTGGATATATTGTTATGCCAGGTATCCCATCACATTTCATAGAATTACATATGGGGCATACAACCACAAGTGTGTGGGCACAATGTGTGGTCTGTGGAAAATTAACAAATCAATAGCTATTGAATGTTATCAAACATTTCAATAACATATTGAAATTATATGTTAAGGAGTGAGGTTCTCTCTCGGGTCTGTGAGAGACTCACAGATATGGAGCAGAGCTGCTACCAGTTCTCCCTGTGCCCAGCCGCTCACGAGGCACCCAGGAGGGATGGTGGTTTTCGAGCCCTGGCCCGCCACCCCAGCAGAGCCTCGCAACAAGCCAGACAAACCCCCACTCCATGAGGGCCGCGATTTTCTACGTCCAAACTTCCCTCTCGTCAGAATTCTACCCAGCAGAAGAGCCTATCACAGCCCGGTTTGCAGTTCATCAATAAATGCTGTTTTTTAGAGGTGACTACAAGAGTATGTCACTGCACAGCAAGCCTGGCAAGCTACCCGTGCTGTATTTGATAAGTCAAATACCAGTAACAATTATAGACCCCATTCCCATGACCTAATATAATAGTTTGAGGCTTTTTATATTCCTGGAGCAAGCAGATGCCCTTGGGCTCTACTAGCATGAGACAGGACATATGAAGATGTTACTGGTGCCCGCTCAAGCAAATCAATGATGAATGGGAAGACAGTGATACAGTGATATTGAAATTAACATCAATAATTCCTTATACAGTGGGCTCAAATAGAACAATGGAGATTTAATAATCTCCACTGATTTCATCTAAAAAATATATTCATCTACCATTTTTAGAGACTTATATCCAACAAGCCATATAGAGTAGATTATTCAGGGTATGCTTAGTACAGGCTCAAACAGAGGTTGACAAAAATTTGAAAAAAAGTGTTGTCCATACATAGGTGTTGTGATGGCCGGTCTGGGGTTGACTAACATAAACCCAGAAAGTGAATGCAAGAGCAGAAATCAGCCAGACTTGCACATAACAACCCAGAAAAATAGTCATGACTCTATCAATACTATGGGCTGTAACGGTCAATACAATTCAGCTAAGGAAGTAGGCATGGGGTTGGGGGGGTGGGTGAGAAATGAGGGTGTATGGGGTGGTGGGGGCACTGGGTTTTGCAATTCTTATTAAATGATGAATCTCTAACAACTGTATTGTGAAAATCTTTGTACTTTGTAATCACAGTGCTTAAATTACAAAACGAAAAAGAAAAAAAAGAAAGTAAAAACACACCATATTCTATAGTCTTTATATTTTATGTACTAATTTTTAATAAACTACTTTCATAATCTTTTGAAATATGCCTAGTTGTGATAGCAACAATGCTATTGGATCAAATCAATGATATTCCTTGAATGACTGAAGCCACTGCAACCCAGATGAATGGAGGAAAGTTGATACCTGTGGTGTCTATACCAGACTCTTACTTGATGTTGACATTTTTTCAATTTCTTCTAGAGTGGTGTCAGAATTATCTTGTATAGTAAATGAATCTTCAGGCAGAATATTCTATCCTGCTTCCATATTCTCTAAGTTAATTAATACTTCACAGCTAACTAAGCTGGACAGATAGGCTGCCTTTCTCTAGGTTCCTTTAGCAATGCCCCGTGGCAGCTATCCTCAAGGGAAGTCTGTGTAAGTGACTATCATTGCCACTTATTAACAGGTACTTGAGTCAAAGTGCATTCAGTGTGGAATATAAAGACATTTCTTGACTTACTCTGTCTTTAAGTGAAGAAACTCAATTCAGAAAACAGAAAACAGATGATAAAGACGAAGGGAGAAATGTCATTTAGATCAGAAGAAAATCAAATTTAGAACAATTTACTTAATAAACATGCAATTGATATTTCACAAAAGTATTCAGAATATTCTGTAGCAATTCATTATTTTGCTTCAAGAACTGCTTAAATAGTATGCCATTACATTTTTATAAAGTAACTTGCATCTTTAACCAGTTGCAAATATTATAAGGATGGTGTTTGTTTTTTTAAAAACACAGATAAGTAGGTGTAACCACTACTACCTCTCCAGCATCAAAAATAAAACTGTTTCTTGGCTATTATTATTATTATTATTATTATCAGTATTGGTATCAACCAAACCATCATATTTATCTGATTAAACCTCAGTTGCCCTTACCTCAGTTCCTTACCCGCCAAAAGGAGGGTCATGCCTTGGGACTGGATGGACCCAGGGCAATATATGGGACAGACTAGGAGTCATAAGAAGTTTAATAAGCTAAGAACATGGTCATGGAACAAACTCTGACATGAACCCATAAAGAACTAAATGAGTAAGAACCCTGTTGGCAATAGAAAAATCTAGCCTGACTTGAAGATTGTTGTCTAGAATACATACTGAGATGTCCCCAAATTAAGCTCATCCTTTACCATGTGTCTGGAGAGCCTAGAGACAAAATTCCATATCTCTTACTGTGTTTATACAAAATGACTAGAAATATCATTAAGAAATAAATGTGATATTATTTGAATAGATTGTCAGTAAAATAAAGGAATATTTAAATAGATTGTCAGTAAAAGAAGGGGCATTTCATCTATGCCTTTAGATGGAATCCCATTCTTGTTCCGGGGTGTGTCTCCAAGAAGATATGTAGAGTACTATAATTCCAAGATAGGATCCCATCCTTTGGGTAGATCCCCCAAAACATTGTCCCCTGAAGGAAAGGGCTTTACATCTGTCCATTGTATTCAGATTAAGGTTCAACCACCCATCTTTAACTCCCTACTTCCAACCCTCTATAACTAGCTGGGTTCAATGAACTAAACCACCACTGATTATCAATGAGCCTATAGCCCTACTCTGTCCATCAGTCAGGGGGCATGGTGATCTGCTGAAACACACCAGGGTACCTTGCAGAACCCCAACTATTTTTATTTCTACTTCTTGACGCATTATTACTTATACATATAATAGTTTATAAATTACAGAAAAGAGCAGTTGTGTGAATTGAGAAACAAGAACTTGCCATTGTGCCTTGTTAAGGATATGAACACCATTTCCACTTTTTGAAACATAAGTGTGAGAGTAAATTCCCTATTTCCAAAAGACTATTGATAGGTTGTGGAGATTGATTTCACATCTAATCATCAAGTGATTGACGCTTTGCTTTTACTGTTTCATAGAGAATAAAGCCAATATTAATCAAATGATATATGTTAGCATTGAGGTTTGCATTTACTTTTGTGTACTTTTCCTAATACAACTGCAGGATGACTAGATTGGTATCTAGTCATGAATACTATTATTTTTTGTTTATTTTCCATTTCAACCATTTTCTAGAGGAAAGTATAATTCATCATAGATCAGACTATTTTGACATCACTTGATCACTTGAAATCCCGTTATTCATCAATTTGTTCAAGTGGTCAACAGTAATGTTTCCATTTGTCCCTGTCAAATGCCAGTGTAGTCCAATGGCATCTGCTTGCTCGAGGAATATGAAGAGCTTCAAACTGTTCATTCAGGGTCTTGACAATGAAGTCTGACCATCTTGAAGATGGATGGCCACGTGATCTTTTGACATCCTGTGGGATCCAGTCAGCAATTGTTCAAGTCCAGCGGTCATCTCCAAATCGCATTACATGTCCAGTCCATCTGATTTTTGACACTCTGGCAAACAACACAGCGTCTCTGATTCTCGATCATGAAAAGAGGTAGGAACTCTGTATTCCTTCTTTCAATTAAGTGAAGCATGGTATTCCAAGCATAGCTCTTTCAATTTCGCTTTGGAAGAGTCGATCAATGACTTTGACTGATGTTGCTGTCGTCTCAAAATTCTAAACAGGATAGGATCACCATCTTCTTCATGCAAAATTCTACTTCACAGAACATAGAGAAAGGGCTTCACAGTTTAAGAAGAGAACTCCCAGAATGCCCACCAAGTGGGAACTCTTTGGTACCATTGCAGCAACATGGGAAGATGCCATCATTGACAACATGGATGAATAATACAATCAAATGGTCCAACAACTCCACGATTCTGCAAGGAACACTGAGAGAAAGCCACAAATGGACGCCTGTCTTCAAAAACTCTCGAGCTCATTCTCCAACGTGGCAAGGTGTGAGTCTCAGGCAACCAAAAAGCTACTGTCCAAGCTCACAAAGCAGTGCAGGGAAGCAATAAAAGAAGCCCTCAAAAAAGAAGAGCAGCAATAACGCAGATGCAGCAGAAGCCGGGAAAAGCATTCGCAAGGCCAGCCTGTCCTTTGCCAACTATAAGTCCAAGATGACTGCCCTCCGATGTCCTGCTGGTTCTATCACATCTTCCAGAAAGGCAGTGGAGAAGATTATCCATGACTTCTACTCGGATTTCTTTGATAGCCACATTCACTTGCCCACATTTTGACATATATAAAATTATTAATTTTACATGAGCAGATGTTGCTGTCGTCCCCAAATTCCAGACAGGATCGGACCACCGTCTCCTTCGTGCAAAATTCTACTTCCCGCAACGGGGAGAAAAGGCTGCAAAGTTTAAGAAGAGAACTCCCAGAACGACCACCAACTGGGAACTCTTTAGCACCATTGCGGCAACATGGGAAGATACCATCATTGATGACATCGATGAAGAATACAACCGACTGGTTCAGCACCTCCATGATTGTGCGAAGAATGCCGAGAGAGAGAAAAAACACAAAGGACGCTTGTCTTCAGAAACTCTCGAGCTCATTCGCCAACGTGGCAAGGCGCGAGCCTCAGGAGACCAAATACTAACGTCCAAGCTTGCTAAACAGTGCAGAGAAGCGATAAAAGCAGACCTCAAAGACAGAAGAGCAGAAATACTGGAAGATGCAGCAGAAGCCGGGAAAAGTATTCGCACTGCCCGCCTGTCCTTCGCCAACTATAAGACCAAGATGACTGCCCTCCGACGCCCTGATGGATCTATCACATCTTCCAGAAAGGCAATGGAGAAGATTATCCAGGACTTCTACTCAAATCTTTTTGATAGCCACATCCACCTGCCCACATACCAAATTCCACAGGATGGATACGTCATTCCCAACGTTCTCCCTTCTGAAATAAGACATGCCATCTCATCGGTAAAGAAGGGAACAGCACCAGGCCCAGACAAAGTCAGACCCGAACATCTGAAGAATCTGCCATCGGTGCTCATCAATACACTAGCTCGGCTCTTCACACGCTACCTGTCCGAATGCAAGGTGCCCTCCCAATGGAAAACCAGCAGGACAGTTCTACTGTTCAAGAAGGGAGACATTCATGACATCGGCAACTATCGCCCCATCTGCCTGTTGTCTGTCATCTACAAGCTGTTTACACGAGTCATCCTGAACAGGATTAGCAGAACACTAGATGAAGGTCAACCATGCGAGCAAGCAGGTTTCGGAAAGGATTCAGCACAATCGACCATATCCACACAGTAACCAAGCTCATTGAGGTTTGTAGGGAGTACAAGATGCCGCTCTGTCTCACGTTCATTGATTTACAGAAAGCCTTTGATTCTGTGGAAACTGAAGCAGTCATCGAAGCCCTAGTCAAACAGGGTGTTCAAACCCAATACATCAAGATCCTTCGTGAGCTGTATTATGGATTCACCACCAGGATCTCACCATTCTACAAAGAAGTGATCATTGATGTCAAAAAGAGGGGTTCGACAGGGTGATACCATCTCACCAAAACTCTTCAGTGCCACCCTCGAGAACATCATGAGACAATTAGAATGGGAAGGAATGGGAGTGAAGATAGATGGTCGGCAACTACACCACCTCCGCTTTGCTGATGACATCGTTCTAATAACACCAAACATTAGCCAAGCGGCACAAATGCTGGCTGACTTTGACCGAGAATGTGGAAAGGTAGGTCTACAGCTGAATCTGAAGAAAACTATGTTCATGAGAAATGAACTAGTTCCAGAGGCCCCATTCTCTCTCAATGGAACAAACATCTCTGAATGCAGCAGTTATGTGTACCTAGGTCGAGAAGTCAACATGATGAATGACCTAAAACCTGAGCTGCGCAGGGAGGAAGAGAGCGGCATGGAATGCCTTCAAAGGCATCGAAGAAATAGCTAAAAAGGACAAAGAACCTCCGGCTCCGGGCACATCTCTTTGACTCCACCGTTCTCCCTGCATTATCATACGCCTCAGAGACCTGGGCCCTATGAAAGCAGGATGAGAATGCTATTCGGGTCTCCCAGAGAGGCATGGAAAGAGCTATGCTTGGAATATCACGTCTCACTCAAGTGAGAGAAGGAATCCGGAGTTCTGACCTCCGTCGCTATTCCAGAATCAGGGACGCTGTCTCGTTTGCCAAGGCATCGAAAATCAGATGGGCTGGACATGTAATGCGATTTGGAGACAACCGCTGGACTAGAGCCGTTACCGACTGGATCCCACGGGATGTCAAAAGATCACGTGGCCGCCCACCTACAAGATGGTCAGACTTCCTTGTTAAGACCCTGAAGGAACGGTTTGAGGCTCTTCATATTCCTGAATCAACCAGATGCCATTGGGCTACATTGGCACGTGATAGGGTCCAATGGAAATGTTACTGGCGCCCGCTCGAGCAAATCGATGAGTAACGGGATTCAAGTGATCAAGTGAGCAGATGAATTACTAGTGTTGTTCGCTAATGTCTTTCTCTACCTGCAATTGAGTCAGGTCCATTGTAAATCCTGAAGATAAAAAAACCTTTGAATTAACATGTAATTAAATTTTATGATGTATGTATTCATTTTTAATAATTTAATATTATCAATAAAAAACACCAAAATTGCTATGTCACATCCCAGGGTTATTCTAAACTACAGTTGGTCCTATTAGAAGATGATCCCAAATCTCCAATCTCTTAGCAATTTAGGCTCTAGTGCAGTCCAAGCAGTGTGACAAGGGTATATTGGAGCCTGTAAAAAAAAGCTTGTGAATGTAAAGAAAGTGTTTAATCTCTTTTAGCAGGGTATTTGCAAGTTAATTCAATAAGCATCGTTCTTTCTCCTGTAGCCAACATTTTTTATTGTTGTTGTAATTTAAAAAGAAAGTACTGTACAATTATTCTAATTTTAAAGAAAGTGTCATACACAGGTGACAAGCATGCTGGGATTCTGATGAATTTAAAATGATAATATGTGGAAAATTATGGATATTATACAGAAGCTGGAAACTCAGGCCCTTATTGTTCACTCTGCAAGTCTAATGAGATGACACTTCTCAAATTATTGATGTATAAAATGAGATTTTGCTACTATAGCTTCTTTCATTTGTGAAAATATTCATCATGGTGTTGGTTGAAGTGAGTGTCATATAATGTGCAATATGCAATTAAAATAAGATAATACCATGATTTACCAACAAGTTTTACATGCTCTATTCGAGGTTTGTTCTTTCCCTTATTTTCCTTGAAGAAATAGTACAAAGTAGATAGTCTCTACCCTATTAAGAATAAGCAATGTGGGTAGGAGAGATAATACAGGATTTACATTTCATAAAGGAGTGTAAATTCAGGTTGGCCACCTAGAATTGGAGTTATCACAGAATATTACCTTTCTATCTGAATAACCTATTAATATGACAGGAGGGTCATCTAATTACAGAACAACAGTTCTTTATCATGTGAATCCCCTCTAAATCATGTGAATTATTTCCCTCTCTCCTTGAAGCTCAAGGAAACTGTCCCACTACTTGGTTTAGATTGTATGTTCCCTTCAGTTGATTCAAGTTGAACCCCAGCATCACATATGGTACCTTGTGCACTGCTGGATGAGATACCTGAACACAGTACCTAAAATCAGTGGATAAAACCAGTGGGTGTACCCTAAAACCAGTATCACTTGTAACCCTTGTCTTCCCGTTGTTCATCAATTTGCTTGAGCAGTCACCAGTAACATCTCCATACGTCCTGTTGTGTGCTAGTGTAGCTCAAGGACATCTGCTCGCTCCAGGAACATGAAGAGCCTCAAACCATTCCCTCAGGTCATGGGAATGAGGTCTATAATCGTTACTAGTTTTTGGCATATCAAATATAACAGGGGCATCTTGCTAGGCTCTGCCATGCGGGTGGTATATTCTCAGCAGTAGGCTCTCGTCTCATGAGTTCTAGTGTATTATCTTATTAAAGCCTCAATGCTATAGCACATAACCCGAGAAACATGAAAACAATCTTCTGGAATCTAAAGCCAGTGGGTGCAACAAAAAATCAAACAAACATAAATCAAAGATTATGTATTCTAATATGTATCATAATGTATTAAAATGAATAGATTATTAGATATGTTATTATAACAGATTTGAAACATGTTTGATTAAAACTTAATTAAGAAAATAATTAAAACAAGAAAACAGCAGCAATATAAATTTTTAATCCTATGTAAATAACATGCCTACAGATCAACTGATCAAATCTGCTGAGTAAACATTAAAAAGTTATCAAACTAAATGCATCTCCATACACTTTCAAGAGAAATACTGATATTTGAATAAAAAGTCTACAATGACACAAAAACTAAATATTGGTAAACAAATATCAAAGAAATGTATACTCCATGTATTCAGGAACCTGTTAAACTTTTCTGGGAAACTTTTAAAATATTGAAATGTATGAAGGGATAAACTTTTCCTATGGATTGAGAGAGTTAATACTGATAGTATATAAGGAGAAACAAATATTTGGGGCATAAAACCATTTAAAATATCTTCATAACATTTAATCAGCAAAGATTAAAAAGCAGTATATAAAAATATTAAAGAGAAATATTTGTGTGTTTTTCATTCTGATTCTGAGGTAAGAACAAGATGGTCCTTCCTGGCTACCCCTACTCTGAACTGAATCGTTTCTTAGGCTCTTACATTATAAAAATTGAATCCATCCCTCCCTATCACTTCTTCCCATGTCTCTTTCAAAGTGCATGTACAGCTTGTGTTATCTCTACAAATCAGGAATATATGTATGAAGTGAACATCATAAAATTAATTTAACTTATGCTTATCAAAACTTTCCACTGAAAGTGTTAAAATGCATTAAAAATTAAAAAGAAAAAACTACATGAAAATATTTATAACATTTGATCTTTAAACTGGGCTTTAAGGATACTTTTTAAGATACATTTTATCTGAAGTATATATTTTAAGAACATATATACATATATACACATTCCCTTATACATGCATTTATGTATTCCTCTTTTGAAGTGTAATAATGGAAAGAACAGCAATACTGTAACAATAAAAACTATATAAATTTTATTAACATAAATATACAGACATTAAATAGAATATACACATGACAAGTATCATTCATAATAAAGATTAAGTTTTGGGAAGCGGAACACTGGAAATCTATCTCCTAGAGTTTTTGTAATGTGACTTCTTATAGTATCGTAGAGTAACACTATTAGAGTCTGAGAAACACAGGAGAACTCTCATTATTGTAGCTATGCATTCATATCAATTAAACTTTATAAATACTTTTAAAGCAAAAACTTCATTAAATTGCAATGTCTCATCTATGAGTGAAAAAAATTCATTAGATGTCATAGAATGTTATTTAGGGATCAGCTGAGATACTATTAATAATTGTGCAAAACTCTTACAGTGAATGATATAACAAAATATAACAAAGTAATATCTACATTAACATTATTATAACACTGAGAGGTAGACAGTTACAAAGCTGTTCATGATTGGTTTTCAGTCATGAAATGTTGCAGCACCCATCCCTCCACCAGCACACATTTCCCACCACCAATGTTCCCTACCCTACCCCAATCCCCCTGCCTCTATGGCAGGGACTTTCTTTCTCTCTCTCTTTCTGCCTCTCTGTCTCTTTGTCTCTGTCTCTCTCTTTTTCTCTCTTCTTTTTCACATTGTGGTTTGCAATGCATACATTGAGGGGTTGTCATAGATATCCCTTTATATACTTTCAATACTTAGTTTAGTTTAGAATTACCATTTCCAACTATTATTGGCAGACTGATCCCTTCTCTATCTGACCTAACCTCTGTCCCCACACAGTTATGGTAGATTCCAACCCTTGTCATCTCCTCCTGGGTCATGTTTGGCCTATCTTTGGATATTAGTCTCATAATATTTTTTACATCCCACAAATGAATGCAGTAATTGTATACTGACCTTTTCCTTCTGACTAATTTCACTTAACAAATAATCTCCATGTTTTACATTTAATAGGACACTTTGTCTTTAGAAATACGCAAAACTTTGCATTGAAAAACATGAATAAAATTATGGAAGGGATGTTAAAAATGTCTATCAACAAAATATTGAATAAATCATGCATATCCAGTCAGTGGGAGGCAAATAATTCTTGAAAAAAAGAAGCAGGTCTCTGTAGAGATAGATATAAAGAGTAGTGTTCGATATGTCATCAATGGCACGTTATTTATTAGTGAGTCTGGTGAAAAATATGTCATAGTTTTAAGATAAGGTGCATATACATTAATAATGTACATTAATAGATAGATATGTTTGTATATTATAAGTAAAATTTTCTTATGAAAAGATACTATGTCCTATAAAGAAAATTTCAAAGGATATACATAAAGTGCTCTTAAACAAATGCATAATATAATAAAGGTTTTCAAGTTTAGGGCAATTAAAATATGTTGGTGATAATTAAGAAATGTGAGAAAACTAAAAACAATCTTAATGTTTCATAAATTTCAAGGGTCAAAGAAAAATAATAACCATATAACCTATAATCACACAATAAAAAAGTCACATAATATAAAAACATACTGCTGATACAGGCAATTTCATTAATATCAAAGATACTGTTATAGCTAAAATTGTCATTTCAATGAATACCAACTACACATAATTATTTCTATGACATTATTAAAAAATAAAACTTAAGACAGCTGAATCAGGTTAGTAATTGTAAGAGGTTGTAAATAATTATGGGTATAAATGTAAAGCTTTTCTGTTCTATACAGGAGATTACAAGGAGTATGCTGGGTGGAGCTCTGACGAGCTGGGAGTCTGGATGTGGAAAATGGTGGTCCTCATGTGTTCCTCTGGCTTCTTGCAATGCTCTGCTGGGGTGCAGGGCCAGCGCTAGAACCCGCCTTCCCTCCTTGGCCCCTCATAATCAGCTGTGCACAGGGAGAGTCGATAGCACCTCTACCCCGTGTTTGGGGAGGGTCACATGGGATAATGCCCAGGGGTTATTACCGGCTCCACATTCAAGATCCCAGCACTACTTGGGAAAGTCACATGGGACTACCAATGACAGAGTAAAAGTCAGTGCATGCAAGGAAGTCACAAGCCCAGCTCATCAGAGTCCCACCCTACAGCAGTCTTTTTCAAGTGCAGCCCAGAAATGCCTGATCCAGAGACTCAAATGCATGGGCAAAGTGGCCACACAGTTCATCAATAAATGCTCGAGATGAGAAGCTACTACAAGAGTATCCCACCGTGTGGCAGAGCCTGGTAATCAACCGGTGTTGTATTTGATATGCCAAATACCAGTAACAATTATGGAGCTCATTCCCATGACCTGATGGAATGGTTTGAGGCTCTTTATGTTCCTGGAGCAAGCAGATGCCCTTGGGTTACGCTTAGCGTGTTTCAGGACGTATGGAGATGTTACTGGTGCCCACTTGAGCAAATTGATGAACAACTGGAAGACAACTGCAGTGTGGTGATAAGTGTAAAGGACACAGACCAATTGAGGTGGGTTTTCATAGGTTTGATGGATAATTTTAATTTTAATATGATGATATGATTATAGCGTGTGTTTACTCCTTTGAAATTTATGTATATTCCTCCACCACAATGATGCTCTGGAGCACCACTTTTGTATTTCCATGGTCTCCAGCAAGATTCAAATTGAACGTCACCAATCCTCAGGTCCCAGATTTAAACTACCTCCCTGGTTGCTCAGGAATAAGGACAACAGTCCTCAACCATGTTTTAGAGGTTCTTCCAAACACTAATAGTACAATTGGAAGGGTAAGTCATACAAAACTTAATGAAAAGTAATTTTATTTCTGTATAAAATGATGAAGTGTGGTAAAGAGTAAATCTTTTCTCTAAAAACAGATTTTTTCTAAATATTAATTCACTGAAATTTGTTTGAGATGTACTCGTAAGCCATGTAAATTTTATGCAGAAAGTTAGAACAAAATTACATTTTAAAAAAGCATGCAGTACAAATTAAAGTGAATAAAAGAAGCATGCTAGGAACTATTACAGTAAATATTTCAAAGCAAAGCAATATTTAAAAGGTTATAAAACATTATAAGTCATGTGATCGATAGCATTTATGCTAATATTTTAATTACACTGAAGTATTATGTTACTTAAAATAGAGTAAATTTAATTATATTGGCATTTTTGAGAAATTGAATCTTTCACATGATTACAAGGAGTCCTCAAAGCAAGTGGATAGTGTGGTCAAACTGGTACAAATATTTTGATAGGCATGTTGATCTGTGTAAAATCTCAAATAATCAAAATAAAGGACACAATAGTAGTCTAGTCTTTGGTGTCAAATAATAATGATGTAATGTTAGATAAAGCATAAGGTTTATCTTGGTGCCTTTGCCATGAATTTAATAAATTCTAATGAGTTGTCTTTCCTCATATACTATTTAGAAACATCAGTTTGGGCATAGATGTTTATTACTGTTTTAATTATATAGCTTTCAGGTAAAAAGGATAAAATTACTAAAATATATAATACTTCATTTATTCCTGATATTTTAAATTTAAACCTAAGCAATGAAAGTATTGCGTATTTTTTTAAGGCGCAAATGTTCATGTAGAATTAAATACATGGGCGACTTTCTAAAGCTTGATATGTATTAGAAAAGATTCTGTGACTAGAAACAGAAAGTTGACACATTATCACAGAGAAAATCAGTTACCTTCAACCAGTAACCATATTTAAATCATTTATTAGATAAAGTATCTATAAGTTGAGAGAAAAACTAAAAGAAAACAAAATATTTAGTCATATTTTCTAAGATAAATTATTTTCAGAAAGTTATGTATTATTTTACTTAAAAGATTCTAATGCAGCATAATTAAATGTGAAGTTGAAATGTTTTTTTTAATGCATCACTTATGGATTATTGCTAACATCTGAAAGATCAAAATTGTAAATGATAAGAAAAATAAAAAAAGACCAGATAATATTCTGCATAGAGGAGACAGATATTGTTGGTTAACAAACGCATTTCTGCATGAGGAATGTTTTTATGAAAAAGTCATGAGTTCCTTAAAATTCCAATTTACCTTCATTTCATGAATTTATGACACTGAATTGAATTAATGCTTGAATATATCATGAGACTATGAAAACATCATTGGCAATAGCAAATCCTTGAAGGATCAAAAGCTGTTGATTTACAACATCTCAATGTATCTTTCTTTACATTACACAAAAAAAAAATCAGATGGACTTTGAAGGATAGTATATATGTAAGTGAACATAGAGGTCCAATGAAACTGTTATTACAGATGTATTTTCTGGGTCAATCACCCATCATGAATCAATCCCATAGACTCTTGTGCCTCTTTATTATAAGTAATAGAAACATCTAGAAGCAATTTATCTTGTAAAATGAACAAAAGAGTTAATTTTGTGTAGCTGACTTCTTATTGACTATGCAAACTCTGTTGTTGCCTTAGTACAGTTTTCCAGAAGACCTTAATTTTTTAATATCCTAGAGAATATCATGTTTATATGGTAAATAAATTACATTTTCTTGATAAAACTTATTGAAAGGAAATAACTTATTGAAAGGAATCCCTTGGGCATTATAATAGGTATTTTATATATACCAAAGGAATTAAAATTCTATGAAAATTTAAATCTCTTAAATCTCTTTCCTGGAGCCTGAGCGATAGTATGGTAGGTAAGGCATATGCCTTGCACTCAACTGATCTGGGTTCGATCCCTGTCATCCCATATGGTCCACTGAGCACCACCAGGAGTAATCTCTGAGTGAAATACCAGGAATAACCCCTGAACATCACAGGGTGTGGCCCCCAAAATAAAAATAAATAGACCTATCCTTACAGTGAAAGTCCAAGTAGTTCACTGGCCTGAATTTTACAAATTGAAATTCTTTAAAATAAATGGGTTGTTAAACCTTAGAGTATCCAAACTAACTATTTATGAGCTAGATCAGATTTTGGATTCACCTATATTTAAATACATAATTTATAAAAATTTAAATTCAGACAAGAGTTCATATCAAGTAAGTGTTTAGGGGTTACAACATAACTTGATATTGAGTTATGTGTACCAGGAAACCATGCAGCTTTCCTTTGATGAAAAATATTGTCCATTAATTATTCTCTATTAATTTTTATCTGTGACCTGATGCCTATTCTTGTGGAAACTAAAAGCTTGTTAGTCAATCAGAGGTTAGCATGCTGTCAAGCTCTCTAAAATATAAAACAAACCCATCATTACTGATCAACACTGTTAATACAGTTTGAATTTAGTATGTCAGCAACACTCTTAATTACTACACAGAACTTTTCTAGATCTTTCTCAAATTATAGTATTACTTATATACAAAGGTCACTTGTCACTTGTCTTCCTGTTGTTCATCGATTTGCTTGAGTGGGCGCCAGTAACATCTCCATTTGTTGGGTATGAGGTCCATTATTGTTACTGTTTTTGGTATATCAAATACACCATAGGTAGATTTCCAGGCTCTGCTATGGTTCTGGGTTTATGTCAGGGGCCCAGTCTTTTTCTATGTCAGACCATCAACCATCCACGGCCCACAGGGCAGAGCCCTGGGTGTAGACAAGCCTGTCTCCTGTCTGCACCTGCGGTTTACAGCCAGGCACTGCATCCACACCTGCAACACCTTGAGGGGCAGGTGTTAAGGAAAAATTAAATGTCATGAATAAACACAAAATAGGACAGTTTTGGTCTCCCAGCTTCCAATAAGAAAGCATGTAGCAGACTCAGATTCATGTGAAAAATTGTGTTCTAGTAATAGAAATACTAATACACACTTGAACAATATTCAGGGAATGCCTTCGTATTATTTGGGTTATCTTCAAAGATGAAACATGACGTATAGAATCACAGAATCCACCTTATTTCTTCCTCAGTTCTGAAAGAATATTTGGTATATTATTGATGCTTTTTTTCGTCCCTATGATCAGGAACTAAAATATCACAATTTTTAAATTTTAAAATATCACAAGTTTTTCTAACTTATCCTTTCCCAAATTGAGAATGTCTGCTTTCTAACAAATCCCATAATTATATTCCCCAGTTTTCTTTTATTATTAGGAACAAACATGGAGAATAACAAACCTAGGAAATGACAGTTATCCAAAAGCGAATTAAAATCCAAATCAAAGTATTATGAGAAGTGAGACTGGGGGGACAAGAAACAGTGGATAAAGACAGATTTTCATCAAATTTCAGAAAAATAGAGGAAAAAGTGGCAGCTGAGCAGAGGGAGGAGGAAGTCCCGCTTTTCGTACTTAAGAGGCAAACACCTTCACAAAGGGATCTGACTAGTCTCTGAGCTTGAAATCATCACAGAATTTGCAAGCCAGAGAAGAGGAGTAAGACCTGAGAGAGGATCTATTTACAGTGATTTTTACTTCAGGGTCCTTCCCTACCTCAGGCATGAGATGACTGCTTCTCCTCATCAATGCTCTGGGAGCAGATAGAACACTTTACTCTGTCAAATAAATGGAGCAGGGAGTTGAAATCTCCAAACTCGGAAAGAAGACAGGAGGCAAGGTCATAAAACAAGCCCTTGAGAAACAAATGTGGCCCCTCAACAACCCTCAAGGAAGATTGTTATCTAAGCAAATTGCAGTACCACCACAGCATACCCGGGCTACAGATAGAAAATTTTTGCCCTAGAGAAACTGAAAACCCACAGAAAAGATCTTCAAACTGAAACTTATATTTTGTTCACTTCAAGGTTTACCCAAAATTCATGTTTTCTTAACATCTCTGTTCAGTGACCACCCCCTCTCATTCTTAATATGATTTCAAAAAAGCACAAGGACAGTGAATTTTTCTGTGTAGCACTCACTGAGTGTGCTTGCCTGACAATAGCACACACTCGCCCAGAATAGGTGCTAATAAATATTTTCTCAGTCTATTAACCAATTCAGAAACATACCTGTCAAAGTCTGGTTATCACAAAGCAAAAATTCAAAGAAAAAACTTTTTGTAGTGCAACTAATATGTTCCCAGGGCTCAATAACTACTAAACAGAGTTTTCTATCATATCTCTGTGCAATGTTGAGATAGAAGTGAACAAACCCACATGGAACTTTAGAGCTAAACCAAATTATTTAATAGCTTAGAGTCAATCTTCTATCTGTTCAAAATTTCAGCATCAGCATTCATAAAAGGTTTCACTGGAATCAGACTAGCAACTAAAACAGACACTGGTAATCTACTGTGTATCCATGGAAATAGAAAATGAGTTGACTTTTTTTGATAAGATTATGCTATCTTTGGGATAGGTCATAATGACACTAGGTGAAAAGAAATGCAGGACAGAAAAGGGCCTCAAGCAAGTCTGTCCTCATTAATCTTATCTCAGTTCCATTGCTCCCATTTGTCACTGGCACTATATCCTTCATCCCTCCAGCTACATGAGAAAATGACATTGAGAGTTTTGGTTTTAATAGAGTATTTTTTGATAATTCACTCCCAATTTTCTGAAAGGGTTAAGAAAACTTTACTGAATTAATTTGTTACAATGAATGTTCTAATTTTAAAAATGGACTGTTGTGTGTGTGTTCTTTCTGATCTCTCCAATAAGGAAGCTATTCTTTTAAAGTTTTTCAGTTGCATCTACTGCCTCATTGATTTCTATGAAGATTTAATAATATAATGTGTGTAAAGTGCTTACACAGTACCTGTCATGAGTAAGTGCATATTAACTGGTAGCTATTTGGATTATTAAACTGCCACTGCTATTAACTTGCAATTTCATGTGCATTTCACGTATTATACTGAACAAAAAATTCAAAAGATCAGATCATAGCTCCGAAGCTAGAGTGCCTGCCTGGCAAGCACAAAACCCCAAATTTGATACCTCTCACACCAGCCCACCCAACACCACCTTGGTAATCTCCAGAAAATCTGAATCCAAGCTGTGATTCATTGACTCATTGGCTTAGCACTGAAACATCCAAAGTCACCAAGGTGACTGTGCCCCTGGGCACTGCTAGGGAGACAACCCCAAATTAGCTAACAGCAACAACAACAACAAGCCAGGTATTTACTTCTTTGTCTGATTAATAGCTAAGTCAGTAATCAAATGTTACTCTTTTAAACTTTTTTTTTCTTATTTGCCTTTTATTAAAGAACATATATAAAGTAATGAAAACTCATGGTTACACAATTACAGTTTGGAGAATTCTCTTTCTTTTTCCTATTAGGATCTATGATATAAACACATAATATTTAATTTCAGTTCTGTTTATCCTCTAAAAAAAGTCAAATATTTATTCCCTAAAAATAAATACATAAAAAAATGTGGAATTCTTATCACTTACACCTTAAACAAATATCCTTAAAATCAATAATGTGAATAAAATTTATTAAAACATAAATATAAAAAAATAAAAAAACTATAGTCTCACTGAAACCTTTGTCTGGGATTGGAGTGATAGTGCAGCAGTTGACTTGAATGCAGCTACGCCAGGTTTGATCCTTGTCACTGTATACAGTTCTCTGAGTACTTCAAAAGTGATCATAGTCAGGGATAAACCCTGAGCAGAGCCAGGTGTTCCAAATAAACAAACAAAAAAGACTCTGAGGGGCCGGAGCGATAGCCCAGTGGGTAGAGCATTTGCCTTGCACACAGCCAGCCTATGCCAGCCTGGGTTCGATCCCCAGCATCCCATATGGTCCCCAAGCAATGCCAGGAGTAATTCCTGAGTGCAGAACCAGGAGAAACCCCTGATCATCACCGGGTGTGGCCCCCCCCAAAAAATCTGATACATAGGAGAACAATATATCTTAATGTTCAAATATTTTGGATGATGGTAAGATATAATTCTTTACATAAATGTGTGTTTATTATTTTATTATAATTTTATAATATAGAGATTTCATCATTAAACCTATGCTTTTTAGACTTTTTTACACTTTATACTTTTCTTCGACTCAACTATATTTTTAATTGAAAGCACTGATCACTCATGTATTTACAACATGAATTCTCATTTTCTTTTATATTTGAAACCTTTACTCCTTGCTGTGTTATTTGCATGCTGTGACACTCACAATTGCTTTTTTAAAAAAAGTAGACATTTTCATCCTTTTCTTCAACTAATGAACTCTAATACTTCTCTGAAATGAGAAAAAATATATAATCTTAATGTTGGAGTAATTAAAAAAATGTCATTTGAACAAACATATCAAAGTAAAAAATACTTTTTTATGACCTACATATCTTAAGAATTTTATTAAGGACTGCAATCTCTCTCTCTCTCTCTCTCTCTCTGTCTATCTGTCTCTTTCTCTCTCTCTCTCTCTCTCTCTTTCTGAAGAGAGATGACTACAAGAGTATCCCATCGGCATGGCAGTGCTGGCAAGCTACCCGTGTCGTATTTGATATGCCACATACCAGTAACAAGTATAAACTTCATTCCTATGACCTGAGATTTTTTTTGTTTTGTTTTTTCTTTCTTTTTTTGGGTCACACCCAGCAATGCTGAGGGGTTACTCCTGGCTCTTTGCTCAGGAATTACTCCTTGCAGAACTCGGGGGACCATATGGGATGCTGGGGATTGAACCCAGGTCGGCCGCATGCAAGGCGACGCCCGCTTCGCTGATGACATTGTTCTAATAACACCAAACATTAGCCGGGCGGCACAAATGCTGACTGACTTCTACTGAGAATAGGTCGAATAGGTGGAAAGATAGGTCTACAGCTGAATCTAAAGAAAACTATGTTTATGAAAAATGAACTAGTTCCAGAGGCCCCGTTCACTCTCAATGGAACACGCATCTCTGAATGCAGCAGTTATGTGTACCTAGGTCGAGAAGTCAACATGATGAATGACCTAAAACTTGAGCTGCACAGGAGGAAGAGAGCGGCATGGAATGCCTTCAAAGGCATCGAAGAAATAGCTAAAAGGACAAAGAACCTCCAGCTCCAGGCACATCTCTTTGACTCCACCGTTCTCCCTGCATTAACATACGCCTCAGAGACCTGGGCCCTATGAAAGCAGGATGAGAATGCTATTCGGGTCTCCCAAAGAGGAATTGAAGAGCTATGCTTGGAATATCATGCCTCACTCAAGTGAGAGAAGGAATCTGGAGTTCTGACCTCCGTTGCTATTCCAGAATCAGGGACGCTGTCTTGTTTTCCAAGTCATCGAAAATCAGATGGGCTGGACAGGTAATGCAATTTGCAGATGACCACTGGACTAGAGCTGTTACCGACTGGATCCCCCGGGATGTCAAAAAGATCACGTGGCCGCCCACCCACAAGATGGTCAGACTTCCTTGTCAAGACCCTGAAGGAACGGTTTGAGGCTCCTCATATTCCTGAATCAACCAGATGCCATTGGACTACATTGTCATGTGATAGGGTCCAATGGAAATGTTACTGGCAAATCGCTTGAGCAAATCGATGAATAATGGAATTCAAATGATCAAATGATCCATGACCTGATGGAATGGTTTGAGGCTCTTTATGTTCCTGGAGCAAGCAGATGCCCTTGGGCACTACTAGCTAGTGACAGGATATATGGAGATGTTACTGGTACCCTCTTGAGCAAATTGATGATCAACGGGAAGACAGTGATACAAGTTATACTGCATTGTGGCTCAGTTGTGGAAATACTGTCTTATTTGTATGAGACCCTGTAATCAACTCCTGGCACTGCAATAAAAAGGATTTTAATATGAAATTTATAAAGTGTATTAAGAAACAAATTTGCTGTTTTTTATTTCTAATTCTATAGAAATATACAGAATTTGTGAGATGTCGGTGTGGGATCATTTAAATTGTGGGACTTAATTTTGACTAAATACCATGCCTCATTACAAAAATTTCTGGAGAATGCAAACAGTTGTTCAAAATGCAATACATACTAACAGCATAATGATCAATGTGGTAAATGAAGTTTGAAATTAGGATAGAAAAAGTGATAAAGTGAAACAGGATTAACACCCAACATGGATCTTACACTATATATACTTAAATGTGAAGACTGTTCCTGAATTACTTTAACCGAACTCTTTTAATATTCTTGAACTCAGTCTGTAGCAATTTCAAATTTTAGATGGAAACTTGATTGACACTGCTCTTTCTTGGGTACTAAATCTCTAATTCTTCAATAGTATTACCCTTTACAGAGGCTGCTGTCTCCACACGCAGCAGCCACTCGGTGAGAACCTAAATGTTCTCTGAACTTCCTTCTCTGTTACATAAATCTCTGTCTATTACCCCCGGCCTGCTCTGTAAACAGGTACTATAGCACCTATTCACTGAAACAGCAAGAGTCATGTTATTACCTATCTCAGATCTTTTCATATTTTTTCCAAATTTTTCAAAATGTTTCCATCTAGCACTGAACAATAGTCCAAGCGCTAATATTGAATTTTAAGACTCTCCCTTTATCTCCCTTAACTTATTTCTAATAACTCATCTGTTCTCTTGCATTTTCAATTATTGTTTTGGGAACTCCCTAGACACATTTGCTCCATAGATACTATCCATTTTCTCTTTCGTCTGCTGAAAATGTTTTCTTTGCATTTTGGGGAGTGAGGCTACTTTACTTTTTTTTTTTTTGCAGCTATTTCTAAACTTTATTTACTTCACTTTTCACGGAGTTCTTTCACAGAATATATAGAATTTGTATGTAGAACTCCTGCAATTTTATGATATCTGTTTGCTTTAGATTTCTCATTAGATATCCAGTATAGACTGGCTCGTTATGCAATGTCAGTGTAGATAAATCAGCCATAAAAAATGTACACTCTGGTTCTTGATATTAACAGGAGAGACTCTATGTGTGTTGGACTAACAAAGCATTTAGAAAACTTATTTACCTTTCTTTTACTTTGACTGACCTGGGACCAGAGCAATAGCACAGTGGGTAGGGAGTGCATTTGCCTTGCATGTGACTGACCCAGCCAGGAGTAATTCCTGTGCAGAGCTGGGTGTAATCCCTGAGCATTTCTAGGTGTGACCCAAAAGAAAATAATAATAATAATGATGATGATGATGATGATGATGATGATGATATAATATAGTAATGATCTAAAATTACTCAAAATAGTTGTGTTTACTCCCAAGAAATCATACTCAGATGAACACATATGCAGCTATAGTCACTCAAACTGTGCTTTTAAAATCATACTTGCCAAATTCTAATAAAGCTGAATCCATACAACACTTTCAAACTGCAAGCTTCCATTTGATTTAAATAGCCATTCAGTTTCTATATTTTGTCTGGCTTTAAGTAGGTCAGGTTATGAAGCAATGTTTCATTTCTCTTCCTTTAGCAAGCATTTATCAAATACTTGCTACATTCCAGGTGCAGTATGAGATATTTAAATGCTTATTACATAAATTATTTAAACTAAATACTGACAAAAGCAATGTTATGCAATGTTCTGGTTCTGAAACTCTGAAACATCAGAAGATTGGTCAAGCAAATCATTGAAAACTGCAATGCACATTTCCTAAGAATTATACTTATTATATATTTCCTGAGGTTCAGTAATGATTGCAACAGTCCAACAACTCGTCATTTAAAAAATTCATGATGTTATATATGAAAATGTGAAAATCAAATACATTTAGAATTTTGTTTGCTATTGGGTCTCATAGTGCTCAGAGCCCACTACTAGCTCTGTCCACAGGAAGCACTGCTCTTGGTGACCAGGGGACCATATGAGCTGGGGAATGAAATCCTGGTAGGTTGGGGGGGAGAGGGACAGGCATTCACAGTATAGAACAGATGGAGTTTAAAATGAAAGAATCCAGAGCTCAATAATGATATGTAATGTATAAGACACTATGAGATCGCCACGTCCTGGAATACGTGGTACTCTTTCAGTTACATAGATTTGTTACAAAGCTCAAGACTCAAGGCTGGCTACCTGAACAATTTTGCAACCAAGACATTTCTGATTACCAACCCCTGTTTGAATGTCTTTGAAGATATGTTCATAGAATATTAAGTTCTATAAGCATCAGAAAAATAATAGTCACAATAGACAAGTTATTTATAAATCTGCAACTTACCCTTTGTTAATCGAATCAATCCATCCTACAAACACTTTGATGAGAATAATAAAATTTTTTCTGATATCGCTTTGAAGAGTCCTGAGATTATAAAATTGTTCAGGCTACTATTGAATAATAGGATATAATGAGTCTAATTAGTCACATAGTTTAAAACAATAGAGCAATATGGACTTGTATGTGCTAAACACTAGCAAGTTACATGCATATTACATGGGATTTATGTTTTATAAAATTTCTTCTATAAAATTTTCCGTTCTATAAAATGTAACTCAGGTGTAAGATACAGAGATTAAAAAGTAAGAATCCTTCCCAAATTATTTCATTGTATCAGTACCAAAGCAGATAGTTCCTTGTTAGTTACTTTAATTTACTATGTCTGTGTTTGGAATTAATATTCCCTGGATATTTCAGCATTAGTAGGAATTCAATCTCATTTGAAATTAGACCAAGTATTGAAAAATCTCTTTACCATTTTATCTAGTTCATAGTATAAGAAAGCTTTAGTGTTTAGCTTTGCTAAAGATGGATGGAAAAGCATGTTTTCTGGTCACAAATGGAATCTTCATTGCTTTCATGCTTTCGTTTTTTCTACACAGTTAATATTAGCAGTCATATTCTTATTCAATATTCTCCCCTGCTCTTCTCCCCCCCCCCCACCAGCCACCATCCTCCACACAGACATATACCACCATCACAGAACTGTCTGGTTTATTTTCCTTTAACACAACGGTCAAAGTTTAAAGAGCAGTTTTGTTGTAATATGTATTCTCATTGCGTTTTCTTCCCCTTTGATTCCTGAAACTTATACTACTACTACTTATTCGAAAATTTCTTTCGGTGGTAGGGTTTTATAGGAGATTTTTTTTTATTTGTTTGATTTTTGCTTTTTGGGAAATACCCTCAAGCTTGGGACTTACTCCTAGCTTTGTACTCAGGATTTACTACTGGCAGGGTTCAGGGAACCATATGGGATACCAGGGATTGAACCTGGGTCAGCTGCATGCAGGCAAACACCCTACCTACTTTGCTATTGTTCCAGCCTTAGGAGGTGGTGTTTTGAGCACATGAAATGTATTTTTGATGGCTTGTCCCATGCATTTTTTTTCTGGTATGACAGAAAGTGAGTGCCAAAAGGGTCCACACTTACAGAAAGCTGGGAATAAATCTTAAAATCCATGTATTCCATTGCCTTTCCAGTAGCTTCCCAGTAAAATAGGCACACTACCTCTCAGTCCCATTATATATGTGGCATTGAAATGAACCGAACACCTCTCTCTTTTGCTGAATAATCAAATATTTGATACTTATTTTCTATTTTATTCATGAGCAAATAAAAACAGTTTCAAGACAAAATATTGAAACTTCACACACGTATTAAGCACATTTAAGTTATTATGTAGTTTAGCTTGAAAAAGCACATATGGAAGAGTTGAAGAAGAAATTCTGATAAGTACTTTAATATATATTAATTGGAGGGAAAATTCAGAACTATGTGCATGGGAAAGGTACAGTTGGTAAAGTAGGTTTTAATGAACTCATATGTTTCACCAAAGCAACATTTCATATTTCTTTTAAACAAGAATAGAATTAACTCTAGGAATTTTTAATTCAAATTATTTCTATGTACCATTCATATTATTATAAATGACTTAGTTATGCCAAAACTTAATAGAAGTTATTTAGACATTTTGGGGAAATGTATTTAAATTTCATAAGCCTCCATTTCCTCTTTGTTGTAGAAACTGAGTATGAAAATACTAAATTATTTTATTACTGCATTAGCACTAGAAAATCTAAGTAATGAGAGAGAGGGCTACATATAAAGCAATCTTTAACAGACTGACAGATCTTAACCAGTTGACTTTAAAGTTATTTCAAGAATTTCACCGAATCAACGGTTATGACAAAGTCAAAAGACCATGCCTGTATTCCTCCAAATAAATATTTTTAAGTTCTCATTTTTGAACTCATAAATAAACCATCAGATATCTGAGCAAAGAAATCAAGAGCATAACATGAAAAAGAAAAATTACTACAACAAATTGGGGAAGGCTTGGAAACTACATGCAGGAATAAAATTGTCCTATTAGTTTATATAATGCACAAAAGTTAACTTAAAATGGATTAAAGTTTTAAATTAGAGACAAATTTACAAAATGCATTGAGGAAATAAGAAAATCACCCCAGAATTCTGGCTTTGATGGTATCTTTTAGTGATTCAGCTCCTTTGTTAAGGAAGACAAAATTATATATAAACAAATGGGATTATATTAAACCTAACAATTGCTGTACTGAAAAGGAAACCATCAGTAGAACAAAACATAACATACCAGCTAAATGGACTAAAACATTCCCACACAGCACAGCTGATAAAAGAGCTAATATCAAAGATAGATAAACATCTCAGCAAAATTCAAGAACAACAAAACCAGTAGTCCTTTCCCAAAATTAGGGAGAAGAAATGAAAGTCACTTTCCAAAAATATGAAAAGACCAACAGGCAAATGAAAAAATGTTCATCATGAATGACTAGCAAGAACACTAAAATCAAAACACCTTTCTCTATTTTCATGTGTATGTTCAAAGGCAAATGTACTCAATTCCTTTCCACACAGTCCATAATGTATCTATGTGTGTGTGATAGTTCTTTCCCAAACCAAATTTAATACTTTGAGGATCCACTCTTGGTTCACAGTTGCCCCCCCCCACCCCCGTCATAAGTCCTGGTGGGTAGTTGACCGTGAAGAGAGGAACCTCTCTGCTGACCTACTGGATATTTCATCTGGGGTGTGCTGGAAAAGGAAGCTACGTACAGACTAGGTAACCTCATGTAATCTCTCTCTGTCCCCACTACGCTCAGAGCAGGGGCCTGTGGAGCATATTACAGCGGCTGCTTGGCACCGCATAGAAGCCATTCAGACATCTCCAGGAGGGAGGAGGGCACACAAAGAAAGGAGCAGGAGCAGGTAATGTCTTAGAGTGAAGTGAAGATGCTGATTAGACAAATGCAGCAATAGCTGACAAATCTTCCTCTTTATGATGCCAGGGCAGGCAGAAAGTTCCACAAACTACCAGTCACGAGAACGTTCTTCCTGAGCTACATCACCTTCTCTGCTCTACCCTCTACCAAGGTGGGTATCTGATTGCTCTTGAGTTTATTTAACTGTTTCTGGGCTTTCTTCATGTCCAGTCATCCTTGATGTATCCAGTATGATTTGCAAGCTGAAGGAGAAAGAATCCTCCTCCCACAGCTGTTGCAGACAGCTTCACAGCTTTCTGGAATGTGAAGCTTGTGCACCACTCAGTGACACCCTCAGTTAACAGCTGGGTTGCCAGGCTGAGCTTTCAGCTGAAGACTGTCTCCTGCCCAAAAAGTTTGCCCCACCTTGGCTGCTTTCTGGCAGTTCTGCAAGATCCAGGTGTCAACATTTCCTTAAGGGACACAGCCATTCCAGCAAGCTTGTCCCGAGAGGACTCCTTAGAGTCTTCCTGTTGGGAATAAGACCAGGGACTGGCAGGAATGGAGCACATCAAACAACTTTAGAGTTTCACCTTATAAGAAGCATTTGTACATCTATGTTTATTGCGTAACTTTTTATAATATCCAAGATAAAAGAGATAAGCCAAATGATCATGAATGCAGACTGCATAACTAAAATGCCGTATATATGAACAATAGAAAACTACCCAGGTATAAGAAAAATATAAAACTTGCCTTTGAAGTACCTGCTATAGAGGTAGGCTGGGGGAAGGAAGAGGGAATCTGGGGATATTGGTGTTGGGAAAAGTGCACTGGTGGAGGGATGGGTGCTGGAACACTGTATGACTGAAACCCTATCATGAACAGTTTTGTAGCTGTATATCTCACAGCGATAAGATAAAATAAAAAACTAAAAGACATTGAGTTGTTTAAAGAAAATAAACTTGCCTTTGCTACAGTAGAAGGATATGGACTAAGAGTAAAAATAAGTGAAATAAATCAGAAGAAGAAAGATTATACTAGATTCTCTCATTCATAATTCTATATAATTAAACTACAGAATGGAAAGACAGTGTCCAGTGAAAATAAATCCTTAAACTCCGAAGATGTTATGAGGTGATCAAAGAGACAAGAGCACCAATGATCTGTGCTTTGGGGTATTGGTATCTTGGAGGTGGGTATATTTTGTTAACATTGTGCCCCTAAGACATGCAAAGATTATGTTTACCTCCATCAAAATAGTTTATATAATAAAATTAATTAAAAGAATATATTACACAAATACTTTTACTTTTAAATATTTATCTTTGAGAGCCCTCAATGCTTTTACAGTAAGCAAATATAATAGGACATGTGAGAAAGTTGATAAAGAATTTATTCACCTATCTCCAAGCTGAACATTTAACAAAGAATACATTTCAAATCAGTTTCACTCACTCATCTGCTTTTCAGATTCTAAGATATTGTTATTAATATGTACAAATAGTATGAATTTCTAAATAAAAAAGGCACTGTCATATCATAAAACCAAGTGAAAATGGGAAATTTCAATGTACAATGAATAGAGTAACAATGTACAATAATTAAAAGGAACTGGTAAATATTAACCAGGTATTTTAGTGTGTGCTATAGTAATGTGTCACTCTTCTTCATATAGGGAAGAATAGCTCAAATATTAATCAGGATGTATCTCTTAATGGTTCTGCAGATATATTTGATTCTCATAAAAATAGATCAAAAACCAATATAACAGATACTTTGTTATTCTTTTGGGCCCACAGCAGGAGGTACTCAGGGATCACTTTCGTCAGGACTTGGGAACCATAAATGGTACTGGAAGTTGAACTTGGGTTGGCCACATGCAAGTCAAGCGCTCTACTCGTTGCTGCAGCATAATAGAAGCTCTGAAAAATGATACCTCACATTCGTGATCATTTTTGTTAGAAAGAGTACAGCTAAATACAAGTATGATTTGATGTTCTCAATTATCAAGTAAACAAAGCTAATATTATAAAACTATAAAATTAAAGGTGCTAATATTCGGAGTATCAGATGATTGGACTATTATATTCATAGCTTTTCAGCAATTCTCAGAAGAATGCACATGAACATTCTGAAAATAAAATAGCAACTTACAATTTATACTTTATGGCTTGTATAGAAAATGGCTATCTCTTGATCACTGAAGATATTTTCTGATTCACATGAACTCAGTTTTTTGAACTATTTTTTCTAAAAATTTATTACCAAGGAGCAATAGTAGTTAGCTACCTGAATGTGGACAGTAAAATTATAATATTCCAAAAGACTCCAAAGTCAAAAGCCAAAAGGTTGAATAAAATCTCTAGCCAAACTCTACATAGTCCCCACTCCTCATTTTCTTCATATGTGTCACCATACAAAGCATTTATAATTATTGTGCTCTTTTTTATTTCCAAAACCATTAACATTCTAAGACATAATTAATTGACCTGATAAAGCTAAATTTCTTAAAAGGATATTGATAACAATTGTTTTGCTTCTGTTATTATTTTCAGTGGTGTTTTGTAGCAACTATACAACATAAAAATAGAATTTGTATGTAAATATTATTTTTGTTTCCAAATTTTGACTTAAGTGCCAAGGGTAATTTTCTATTATGTGAATAAATTTTTACATATAGCTCCTATACACCTGCAGATGAAAATGAGATTTATTTTATCTATAGTTTTTGAAAAAGATAAAATTAATATAAGCAAACAATTCGCATTTGCTTTAAAATATCTCATTTCGAAGACCATACTAAAATTATTTTATAAGTGGTATCAGGACAATTAATAAATACATAAAACTAATTTGCTTCATACAAGCTGAGATAATGAGTATCATCTGGGTCAAATTTTCAAATTACAAATAAATGTTATCATTTATCAACTGAACACTTTTCTCAATAAATCTTTGCACTGATTTCCTTACTTCCCAGGCACATCATTTGAAATTTTTATCTGATTTAGTAAAACAAATTTACCTGTGTAGAAACTCTTACCTAAAGGCACTTATACATACAAAAAAGCAGATAATTCAAATGTTACATCATACAAAATACAATTTGGAAAGAATTTACATTTTCTTTGCCCTGACACAATAATTTTTCATTTCTTCTAAAGAGATCTACCTCCAGGAAAGTGCTTGACTCTATTGTGTATACTTACACAATCACTAAACAGTCATTTATCTGTCTTATAGAGAAAAAGATTACCCTTAGTGTAGACTGTAAACATCTCTATCTGATTCATAGGATCTTGATGTGGATACTTCCCTTCAAAACAGATTGAATTATGAAAAAATCTTCTCTGTTCTATGTCATTTAGTTCAAGGTATTAGTATAGTTTGAATGTACAAAGAGATGAAAATAACATACAAAAGAGTATGCCAGAAAAAATTACTCCCATAAGAATTGTTTTAGAGGAATAAAACAATATTAGCTACAGTAACAACAAGTTAAATTACCCTATGAATATAATGGTAGAGACCTTGTGGTCATAATTATGAATAGTATAGGGGTTAACCTTATACTATTGTACCAAGTGAAAGATTATAGGATCTATGGTTCAGTTTACCTTTATGCTTAACCCCTTGGGCTCTGTGTTATTCTGCTTTGTATTTATTTATATTTGCATGTTATGTTATTAATATGCAATCCTTAACCTTTATTTTCTCCTTTAGAAGCTAAGAAGTATATAAATAAATGAAATGATAGAGCTAAAGGAATATAGAAAAATCAGAATAAGAATAAAGCAACTTAATCCACTAATGATTATTTTTCATGGATGGTATAAAGGTAAGATGATTTGGGCTTTGATAAGGAAAATGATGCAGATAGGTTCAAATATCTAAAACAAACACCACTTTTAAAACTCTTTCCAAGAACCTATCATGCATTTTTATTTGCCACTTTTCCCATTTATTGACATCTTTTTACATCTCACTTCTTAATTCTAAGATTTTTATGTAAATTGAAAATTACTATGATAAAAATGTAGATATAAGTAACAGTAAAATTAGTTATTCCTATATATGACATTAGTGGTACAAAAATTTGTAGGGTATCCAAGTTTCTTCATTTCTAAAAAGGAGATGAGAGAATGTACGAGAGAGGAGGAGAGAGAGAGCTGTAAAGCTGGATTAATTTGAGGTAAGGTGTTGGAATAAAAGCAATTACTCATTGAAGGTGTCAGAAGGAGAATTGATGACATGAACTCATGTTTTTCACCATAAAGGTGAATAATGACAGAGACACTTAGACTGAGGAATGAGAAGAAAAAGTGCACACAAGTGTCTTCTATTTATACTTGATTGAGATATGAAAATAAAATGAGGGACAGGCTTACTAAAAAAATTTCCAGGCAGTTAAGCAATTTTAGGAATGATTCATTTCAAGATATACCCATCAGTTATTTATAAGGTTTAATAAATAGATTTATAAGCAAGAGGTACATGGAATATAGAAATACATAAATGCTCATGAATAATTTACAACCCCAACAAGCCATAACACATGAACTGCAGCTGAAAACACCATTTACTATACTTTAAATTTTATGTCATAAACTACAAATGGACCAGTTATGGAGAATCAGCCATTTGCAATGTGCTGTGCAATATTTAACATCAATTCTATGTGTTTTACTGTCATGGATCAGTTGAACTAATTTAATAAGAATTCTAAGTGCCTAATGATTTTGTAGGTAAACTATCCACAACAATTAGATGGTTTTAACATCAAAGATATAATTCTAAAATAGAATATTGTAACTTGGATTTAAGACACATAGTTTTATATCAAGTATCCTCAGATTTCATTAAATTATTTTCTTTAAATTTTCTTTTTTATATTTGCTTCTTCTTCTTCTTCTTCTTCTTTTTTTTTTTTTTTTTTGCTTTTCTGGGTCGCACCTGGTCATGCTCAAGCATTACTCAGGAATCACTCCTGGCAGTGCTCGGGGGACCATATGGGATCCTGGGAATTGGCCGTGTACAGTGTACAAGGCAAACGCCCTCCCTGGTGTGCTATTGCTCCAGCCCCTGCTTCTTCTATTTTTATCTTGTCATCTCTTAATCGTTTTTACATTTAAGTGATCTCTTACTAATCCTTTCATTTGCATTTTCCACATCATGCTCCTAATTTCTAAAGTATGGCAGTGAGCAAATGGAAACATTCCTTAGTAGTTTGCTTGCTTCTGAAATAATTAACCATAATCACCAGAGGCTGCTATGACTTCCTCAGAAACTCATGATCAGACTCTGGTGTGATTGGTGCTTTACCATATCTTACTAATTCTCACTTTTTTTCAACTTTATTATCACTTTTTATATTATTGCATGATAAAATAAAATTTTTATCATGTTTTGACAAAGAAAACTGTATATATTATATATTGTTCTTTAAATCTATGGTATGATGGCGGAAGACAGTCATACCATAATTGTTCATATCTCACATGGTATAATAATTTTTTTAAATCTATGGTATGAAACTTTTAAATGACAATTCTTAAAGAAGCCAATCCAATTAAAAGAACCACACCAAATTTGTTAGCCTTTCAAATGCACATATTATGTCAGTTTGTTCACTTTGTTTACTTTTGAAGCCTTTGCTTCGAAAATGTCATCTTTGTTAGCATTCTGTTTTATTGTTTTAAAAACATGCTATGTTACTTAAAAGTGTGGGCAGGAAGGAAGATTCCAAAATGTCAATCTAAATATAAGATAATTAGACAAATAATTACATAATTCTCTGAACTCCATATCCCTCAGCTTAGGGAATTAATTCACATATACTCACAAATCCAGGCAGAGAATAGGCAATTAAAAAGTTCTGAATTTATATCCTCCATATATTCCTACTACTCCTCTCCCTCACTTGCTCAAACTGATCAAGGAAAAATCTGAATTCTTCCTAGTAGCAGGCATGTTTGGCCATTTCAATAAATATGATCTGATTCATCTGTATGAGAGACACTGCTATGTGCCAGGGATTCATTGATTCATAACACACTCCATGCTTGACAGCAAAGAAGAAATGAGATCAGTTGTTTGCTGGAATGTACTTTTAATGGACAGATGCTAACGGTACTAGTGATATATTTCCTGATACAAGATTTAAACAGTCTATTCTAGGAGTTCTCCTTGAATGACTATTAGCAAACTCCATAGTTTCTAATTTGAACTGCACCCACATACATTCTAATTTAGTCTAGGAAAAAAGTATATACATGAAAGATTTTCAAGTTTCCCTAGATAATATTAGCATACGACCAGGTTCAGAATCATTACTCTGAGGACCACAGTCTCTTACTATATAAATGTGTTTTTTAGGTAAGCATCATTTCATGTATATAGATGCTGCTGTAGAGGCAGAATATTATGACTCATCTCAAGCTTACTGTTTGTGAGTCGACATTTTGACAAACCGTTCCAGGTGATTTATATGTCTATTAAAGTTTAAAAAGTGCTGTGTTCAGTGTACAACGAATTATGGGAAAATAGTATTGTAAAGACCGGCATGCCTGGAGTTTTTTCTAGTAAAAGCACCTAATATCCACAGTATATGCTGTAGTTTGAAATCTTTAATGATCAGCAGCTAGAACTTGGTTTATAAGCATACCAAACTTTATAAGCATGTTAACATTGAACTGTTTAAAGAGGGTTATCTTAATCATTTACTAAAAGCTACTTAGGATGTCTCATGTGAAATGCTGATAGAAATTTTATAAAGACAAAGTAGAAGAAGACAACTTATAAGTACAAAAAGAGGAGAAATATACATATTTAGGTGATAAACTAAGTGATTTCTGAAAAATTGTGGCATAACCCTAAGGAGCAGAGAGAGCAGCAAGGTTCAGGCTAAAGACCACAAATCTGGACTTTTCTTACTGGAAGATTTGAGTTTTATTAAACCACTGAGGGTGCTTTAGTCTGAAAGTTACTTTGGTTATAGAAGATATCTTGGTTATTTCTATTGTTTGGGCCATTGTCTATTTACAATTTACTTTCAGTCATTCTTCCGCCTTGCTAAATAACTGATCCGAAGTGTTCTTTTGCTTTCTGTTCACTCTTCAATACTTTTCTGCACCCAACTGGGACTTCAAAAGAACCCTTGAATATTTGTTTCATGACATAACTATAGCTTTCACAGTTTCTTTTCTTTTTTATTTTGCTTTCACAGTTTCTTCTCTTTGTATTTAAGACTATGTGGACATTCTGCTTATAGAAGGTATTTGAATCTCTGGCCACTTATTATAATGTGTTCTTTATACACCCTGTATAATATGTATAAATACTGCATGCACAGGAGGTGAATTTACAGGAGCTTGGGAATAAGCTATAAATACAGAGAGAAAAATTCAACCTTACCAGTGAGGTTGTGAAGCCCCTATGACATAGTGCATCTCTACCCCTGCTGCCTTTTGTGTCTAAACGATGGTTGCAGGCCAACCTCAAGAGCTCTGAAGATCAGAGCTACTCCTGACTCCAAGACTAATGGCCTCAAGTTGCATTTTCTGAGACAATCATTTCAAGTTCAGCATAAGTGCTTTGTAAATTTAATGCTCAGAGTGTACTTTCTTGTTATACTTCACCAATCCTTCCACCAGTGTTCCAAAATCTTTATGTCATTTTCCCATGGTTGCTTCTCCCCACTTTCTCAATTCTCTCCTTTTATGGAGGACCATCCTAGTGCGCAGCATTCTAAAGCCACCATTCCTAAAAATATTCTTTCATGTTCTCCTTTTCTATAAAATTGCTCTTGTGGCCATGAAGATCAGATTGTTTTGCAGTGAACGTGAATACTGCATCTTTTCACTTCCTGTCCCCTAAACTAACTGTGTGTGTGTGTGTGTGTGTGTGTGTGTGAGCGTGCGCATGCGTGTTCGGGTGCATGCATCAACTCTGGTCTCCTTACCCAGCCTTCAAGCTGGGAACGCCCAAATGTGCACACTGTAATGTGGCTATCCTCAGAGCTCAGTTTGGAGGTACAGATAAACCATGCTCTTTCCTCTTCTCTATGGAAAAATGTTCAGTTCTACACTGACAAGTTTTGCCTGAGACTCAGGTTGCTATTTTTGCTGGTTACTGTGGGTTGACTGAAATATTTCCACAAATGCATGCAAATTATTTCACGTTATCTATGTCTTTTTTCTCTAGTTTGTTTTGCAGCATCGCTTTGATGTGGAATTTGAAGGAAAAAAAAAGTCAAAGTCCTAGAAATAGAAGTTAACTACTCAGCAGTTTAGGATGGAGATAATAGGGAATATTTGAAAATGAACATAAGCTTTCATTAGTTTATATAAAATAAGTAAGTTTTGAGAATCTAATGTAGTACATGGTGACTATGGTTCATAATAATATTTTATCAGTTAAATTTGCTGAGATTATAATTTAATTGCTCTCAAATCAACCATAAATTGAACAATAAGTTGTACAGTACAATTATCAAAATGTGTTTCAACTTTTTGTCCTCCTCTTCATCTAAAAATTTTAATGCTCTAAGGTTAAGATCGCAAAGTCAGAAAAGTCTGAGATTTTCAGATGCAAGGATATGGCTACCCCTTTTAGAATAGCTGCATATCATATTCTTTTTATCTTGGATTGTTATATTTATTTATTTATTTATTTTGCTTTTTTGGGTCACACCCGGCAATGCTCAGGGATTTCTCCTGGCTCTGCACTCAGGAATTACTCCTGGCAGTGCTCGGTGAACCATATGGGGATCGAACCTGGGCCGGCATGGACAGTCTGCTTGCAAGGCAAACGCCCTACCCACTGGGCTATCACTCCAGCCCCTTGGATTGGTTTTATAAATACCTTTCCACTAATAAGAACACAAAAATCTCTAACTAGAAAAATTTTTGCATTTGGGATCTCATATAAAGCCATATTTTCCTCATTGTCATACTAAAACAACATATACCACAGCATTTCCCCAACAGTTTTTGTATATGTTGCATATGCTTACATTTGTTCATGCTATGTATCTCAACTATTCGCACCCACTATCTCTTATTTATAATATTCATAATTTTCTTAAGCATTTATATTACTTCACCTTCACTTTAATTATAAAACTTGGCCGCTATATCATCTTTTGGAAACATATTCTAAAACTTGTAATGGTTAAATATGATTCCCAACTTAAGTTGAATCCATACACATGCGGAAAGAAATGACTATAGTAACTAAATTATAAGTATCACTATATTCTAATCATATTTCTTAAGTTCTATCTATATCGTTATTTAATCTTTACCACAACTCAGGTAGCAGTATGTTTCATATGGTATTTTCATGTTTTAATGTGCTAAAGGCACATATCTAAAAGATCAGTTACCATGATTTTGTTGTAAATTTCCAGATTTCTTGAGTATAAGTGGGGTGGAGTGGAAATATTAAGGGAAATAAGGTAAAAGGGGGCTAAACAATTTTCCAAGTATCATTAGAGGAGAAAGAACTCAAGCAAAAACATTGCCTTTAAGTTTCAGAAGCTGGGATCAGAAAGTGATATCCAAGAACATAGATGTTTTCTGTTTCAAAGAGGCCCCACACTTCTGTGTTGAAAATACAAAGTAAGTCTGGTTGAAACATCTCTTTTTATTTCTAATCTTTTTGCCTTGCCTTTAGGAGTGAACTGTACTTTTCTACAGTTTTATCCTGAGATTTTATTCTGAACCTGTTTGATTGATGCTCTGTTTTCTTATCTTTTTTTGTTGATTGTTTCCTGTGTTTTCATAAGCATTTAAGCATTTAACTGGAAATGTCAATTAATTTGCTGCCTGACTGTCATCTTACCAAGAAATCTGTGTAGAACTTAGTAATTTAAAATAGTTCTTCTTCTTTTTTTTTTTTTTTTTTTTTTGCCTTTTTGGTTCACACCCGGCAATGCTCAGAGGTTACTCCTCACTCTACACTCAGGAATCACTCCTGGCGGTGCTTGGGGTACCATATTGGATGCCGGGGATCGAACCTGGCCGGCACAGGCCGGCCGCATGCAAGGCAAATGCCCTACCTTCTGACTATCGCTCTGGCCCCTAATTTAAAAATAGTTCTAATCACTAAATGCTTCTGGGTAAAAATGAGATAATTCTTCATGACAGTTAAAAGAAACAGTTTATCAGTTAGTGTGTCTTAGTTTAATTATTCTGTTATATTATTGTAGCACATAAATATGATCTCGCCAATCACTTACACCTTGATTCTCAATGGCTATCCACTGTCTATAGGGCAACTCCAGATTATCTAGCCAGTCATTAGTTTGCTACTGCCCAACTTCATAACTTTATAATCTCCCATACAACTCATTTTTACTTTAAATTTAAAAAATACTCAACATTTTACCTAGTTTGTCCAAGTGTTGTTTTGGTCAGTTGACATGTCTCATTATTCATCTTTCAGTTTTTCTCAAATGTCTCCATAATCTAAACATGCCAAATAGTGTGACAGATATCTGCGTCTACTATGTCTTATTATTCACTATTCTGTGTATTGCAGAGACCCAAGAAATGTCCTTTGACAACTTTGTCTTCAATCGGCACTTTTCATTTTATGTCACTACTCTGAGCCTTGTCTGAAAAAAAGCCTTGTTATCCTTTGTTGACATCCTTTTATACAGAATTCTTAGAAGGTTTCATTTATTCTCAGTTTTAACTTTCAATACTTTTTTTCCATTTCCCTCTGTGGAAATGGAAAAAAAAACTCTACAGTTTTTTTTTCATAGAGTTTTCATAGAAACTCTATGAAAAGGGGCCAGAGAAGCAGTATACGGTCAAGGCATTTACTGAGCACTTACTTACTTACCTTAACACAGAGCGAATCAGTACCTGGCACCACATATGGTCTCCTGCAGAGTTATTCCTTAGCACAAAGTCAAGACTAATCCCTGAGCACCACAGATTCTGACATAATATTTTTTGAAGTAAATAAATCACTTCATAAAGCAATACCCACTCATCAATCCCAGCTAGAAAATGCATTAGTGACTTCTATATAAATGCTAGAGAGCTATAAGCTTTTATTTTTAACACTTTTAGCTTAATTCATTTTGAAAGGAATAATTAGTCTTATGTTTGGCACAAATACTGTACATATATATGAATATTTATGTATGTATATATACTACACATGTAATATATCATATGAAAACTTAAATAAATGAGCCACTAAACCTGTTTTTCTATCTGGGAAACTATAGAGTGATTTTTACACTGATCTTTGAGTACTTTTTTCTCAGGAAATTGTGTGTTAGGCCATTGCTTTATAAATGGCTCTCTACAGAGTATTCGGAAGGTTATATGGCCATGCTGGGGGCATGGGAAGCAAGGTGCATAAGGGGCTAGTAGGCAGTGGTCCAGGCTGTTCATATACACGTCAAGCAGAGAAAATCCCCTAATGTGCATTTTACATATTGGAATTCTTCCAGAGAATTTATCTGAATAAATGTTTCCTAGATTTAATTTAAAAAAAAAAAACAAAAACAAACTCATTGATGCAAAGCCAATCTAGAGTGTGGCAAAGGGTAATTTTTCATAGCATTAAATCTGCTTTCTTCATTTCTAATGGACTTTAATATAGTTCCGTGAACTGAGAACTTTCCTAGCTACGATGCTGAATTTGCCGAAGACAAATAAAGCTTTGCATGTTTGGCAAAGTTGCTTCCACATCATTAATGATGACAGACTTCTCAAGAATGTCTGATGTAGCAACTCTGCATTAACTAAGGATTTTTATGCCCAGGCATCTCTTCACTTAGGAAATTCAATGATTTAATAATTCTATAGCACTTTAACTCCTTGGCACCTAGAACTTGAAGTGCCTTCTGCCTGAAAGACAATTGCCAACAACGAATGCCTTGAAAAGCACTAATGCAAAAGGATTAGTAAACCTGCTCAGACAAAATGAATTATGGTTAGCACTTATGGGTTTTCTATGGGCAGTAGTAGGATAAATGAGGTGTTATTAGTACTGTACAATTTTGTGCCAGAGGCAATATCTAGCAGTGTAGTGCATTATACCTCTTCATGTGCCAGCCTCCAACAGTAGGCTCTTCTAAGCGGATGCTGACGGAGCAAAGTTAACACAGAGGCTTTGAGTTTCTCTGTTCCTTGAAATATAAGAAGATAAAATATCAGTGCACTGTGTTAATTTTAGAATCAAATAAAAATGTACAGTGGAATTCTTTATTACATATCTCCTATGGCTAATAATCTGCACAAAAAATCAAAGGGAGTGGCTAATCTGTCAAAAAAGGATGTTAAGATACTTTTGCATTTAAGTTTATTCTTTTCTCACCACTAATGATCCCCATATAATTCAAGAGAAAGGGCCTCTTGGGACTTAGAGCAGTGATTTCTCCCTTGGTGTCGATATCTGTGTCAGTGTAATCTAGACAGCTTGCAGTTTTATGATCCTTTAAGGAAAATGGTGAAATGCCAACCCTTTTCTTTCAAAATAGATGGCATATTGATAGCAATGAACATTATTTGACAACATTAGTACAGAAAGAATGCCCCATTTCATATCTCTATACTGAGATCGTAAGGAAAAGAAACTGTAGAAATGAGGACATTACATGCTTAAGAAAGTTACGCTTTGATCCAATGAGACCTAAATTGATATGTCTTCTCTTGCCGCTATTAATGTATGTTATCATTCAAATTCCTGCCAGAAAGTTCCACATCATCTTCCACTTTTTAAATTAGGCACACCAGACTAGACAAGAACATTAGCTTGAGAAATGTATTTGCCAGCAAATGGTTTTATGCAAGAAAATATGTACCACACATATTTGAAAATTAGCCTATTGTAAACACTACAAATCATTTAAAAATTACCTCTATATTCACAGACTGCAGAATCTGCTAAGGCATTATATTTTTTAAATTTATGGCAGCAGATAATATACACTGAACCAAACTGTTACTTTCCCCTTATTGTCCCATACTGTGTGATTCAAGACTGTATACTAATGAAAGCTATTTCTATTATCCAGCTCCTATGGATTATAAAAATATTTATTTATACATCTATTTGTTTATTTATTTATTTATTTTTGGTTTAGGGGACAAATCAGGCTGTGCTCAAGACTTCTTCCTGGCTCTGCACTCCAAGGAATCATCCGAGCCAGGTTAGAGTTATAAGATTTTCTGGGAATTGAGCCTGGGCTGACTATGTGCATGGCTCCTGCTGTGCTATTTCTTTAGCCCTAGCTATGCATTATTTAACCATTCAGCTATCAGACTAATTGACAATCTTTTATGAGGCAGACATGTACCCTTTGTGATATGGTAAAACAGAGACATACAAGACCTGGTTTTTACATTTCAGTGAACAACAGTATTGCTGGATACATGTACAAAAAAGAACTTGGACAATAGAATTCTAATAGTGACTAGGGCAGTAGTGGCTGTTACGCTGTACGGCTGTAGAAGCAAGAAATTAGTCTGCAAGTTGTTTGGTTTTTTTGTGTGATCAAACATTCTTGTGCTCCTTTTGTGACTTCTTGAATTTGGAAACCTAAAATCTATTCATTTCTCAACCATCACTTGTATTACTTGTCTTCCCGTTGTTCTTGGATTTTCTCGAGCAGGTATCAATAACATCTACATAAGTCCTGTCACCAAGGGCATCTGCTTGCTCCAGGAACAATAAAGAGCCTCAAACCATTCCATGAGGTAATGGGAATGAAGTCAATAACTGTTACTGGAATTTGGCATATCAAATACGACTCGGGTAGCTTGCCAGGCTCTGCCTTGAGGGTGGGATACTCTTGTAGTCGCCTCCTCATCTTGTGCATTTATTGATGAACCTTGCGGCCACAAAGCGGCGCGCCTTGATTGGCTGGGCACAGGGAGAGCCAGGAGAAGCTCTGTCCCGTGTATGTGAGTCTCTGGATCAGGTATACCTGGCTGGGCTTGAGAAAGACTGCTGTAGGGTGGAATTCTGATGAGAATGGCTTGTGATCAGCTCTTATGCTGTTCTCAACCATAGACTTTCTGAATATGGCATTTTGTAGCGGTCTACCCAATTAACTAAAGAAGATTTCTCTAGAAAAAATCTGTTCAGTTCACTTTATATTTGAGATTTAGTTTTGTTTTCTTCCTCCAAAGTCAAATACTCGTTTGTCACTGTTTTACAGAGCTTGTATTAACTTTTCAACGTGTACCATACTTTTAACATTCCACTGTCAGAAGCAACTCCTGATACTGTGACTCATACTTAAATTGACACTTGCAACTCTACAACTTGCTAGCAGCAGTCTTCACACTTTCAACTCACTTTCAGATGCTTGTTAAAATTAAAAGGTGTACCAGCCGTGCATAAAATTAGAGACTTCTTTTACATCAATGGCATGTCAGTTTTTAAAATTTGAATCATCTCACGCTTTCAGGAATGAACAATTTTCAGGTGATATTTTTAAATAGTTTAAAAACAATATCCCTGTATTCTAATTGACCTTAGAATTCATAACCTGACACGTCAACAATATTTTAGAGACATAAATTGTAAGAAAAAACACCTGTCTTTATAATGCATTTAAAATCACTTTATTTTAAAAGTCAGATGTTTAGAAAATAACTTTTGTATTTAATCAGACTCCCTCTTCTACTGTAAATTTGACTATTACTGCAGTCCTGCAATCTCATGGCTCCCCATACTTTGCTCACTTCAGTCATCATGTTCTCATTATTAACCATCCCAGAACACTGTCCCATGCCAACTTGATTCCCTCATATCTCATTTCAGTGTCTCTCCTCCCTGCTATGCATTAATGCATAACCTATTCTTTAATATGTTTTCTAGTTCTGAGACTCTCTCTTGCATAAGACATTTCAGAATTTCCTATCAGGTCCGAATTCAATATATTTCATTATAGCAAGCTGTTCATGGAGACAGGAAATAAACTAATATGTGGTACATTTACTCTTTATAAAAATTGAAAATGAAAACGAAAAAAAGTTCTGTTTATACTATCATATTCTATTGTTTTTGCCCTTAGTCATAATTTTTCCTAATGAATATTCACATTATTTTTTTTCCTATCAATGTTAACTGTCTGAAGGTATTCTTAAAGCTTTTATTGTTCAAGGAGATAATATCATAAAGTTAATGAGCAGCTTCTGCTTAAATCCCTTTATTTGTATAAAACACTTTTGTGGATCAGTTAATATGCATTTTCCACTATCTAGACACTAAAGACAAAATGAGACTCATGACTTATGTTCACTTATATCACTTGTCTTCCTTTTGATCATCTATTTGCTCGAGTTGCACCAGTAACATCTCCACATATCCTGTCACATGCTAGTGTAGCCCAAAGGCATCTGCTCACTCCAGGAACATAAAGAGACTCAAACCATTACAGGTCATGGGAATGAGGTCCCATCAGGTCATGGGAATGAGGTCTATAATTGTTGCTGCTCATATGTTATTTTTTGTTATAATTGTTACTGGTCAAATCTTACTGATATATGTCATCTTTCACTTAATGGACATTGTGATTTGCTGGGTACATTATTGGAAATGATGGCCCAACTAACAGTGTGCAGAGGATTCCTCAAAATAACCTATTCTCAGACACTAGAAGGTATCTCAGTATTCATATCAACTTACATATGATCTGCTCAAAGCTAATGTCAGAATCTACAGATCAAGGTCTCAACATTCACAATCAAATTACCTATAGATCCTGATGAAGCTCAAATAAGCCCTAAGCAGTAAATGTGTTTTTGATACCCTGGATACAACTAGAATTTCCCATAAACATCCTCTACACACAAGTTGCATGTCTCAGCAGATAATTTTCTGTGCATCTGTCCTACGAGTTATGAATCAGAATTTATCATGATCTTGTCTTCATTTTCAAATAATTTGCTACAATGGCACATGGATTTCAGGAAACTCATTTATAAACTAGATCATAGGTTTATTGTATAGGATATTAAATAAACAGTCAGTGAAGATAAAGATAGAGTCAGACTTTTATCTCCAAAACTCACCATTCATTTACCAACACCAAAGCTCAGCGAAGCATCCTGCTGCTGGGATTCAGGGGAAGCTTCATTACGTAACCATTGTTTATTAAGTCATTGACCACTGACAATTGAACTCAATTTCCAGGAAAACTCTGAACAGAGTTGGGGTCGGATAGAGTAAAGAATCTGGAAATCCCAACATTTTAATTGCCTGTTAGCTCCTTTGAAAGCCAGTCATCATTTTCAAGTATTTCTAAAACTCACTTTCATTTTGGAATTGTGGAAGCTGTTAGCTGGGAACAGTGAATAAAGACTCAAAGACATTAAATAAATATGCATGTGTGTATATATGTATGTATACTTATATATGTATATATATTCATAATTTGTATGTGTGTGCATATATATACAAAACATATATGTTATCTGATTGGCCAATAAGTTTTTTATAAACCAATATATCATCATTAGAAATGTATATTTTAAGCAATATTTGAGCAATATTTGCTTATATAATTGATCAATAGCAATAGTGACAAGAAATAGTAAGTTGAACTAGGAGGAGTATGCACATAACTAAACTAAAAGGAGAGAGAAAACCTAGATTATCAATGAAGTTTCTTCAGAATTTAAGGTTAAAATGATGAAGCAGGCACCTGAATGCTGTGGTAATAACTCTGTGCTCTGGAGACGGCTCGGGAGGCGGGAGCCTGGCTCGCGCGGGCCTCAGCTGACTATGGAACCCCGAGGAGGGCAGATGGGCTTTGGGAGGGGGCCCGCCTCCGGGGGTCCCAGAAGCAGCCGGATGGGACTCGCCCACCACACTAGCCACCATTTTCGTTGTCCAGACGCTGGGAAAATGTCCCACGACCAGAGGACCAGCAAAGCCGGTTCGAGCCCAGGTCGCGGCCGCAAGCCGCAAGGGCCACTAGGGTGGTGAAACAATGATGTTTTTTGGTACACTGCATTCCGCGAACTGCAGGAGGGTTTGCTGAGAGGGAGATATACAGAGGAAGGAGATGACATATAGAGCCCGCCGGGTGGTTGGGATTCGGGAGGGGGAGGGAGACAGGACGTTGGTGATGGGAGATGGGTTCGGGTGGAGGGTGCATCTTTGGAACCCTGTGGAGCCAGGACTCCACATGAGCATCCTTCAATTAAAAAAAAAAAGGAGAAAAGGTGGAATAAATAAATAAATAAATAAATATCTGCAGGGCTAGCCACAATGTGTAAAAAAGAAGAGGGAGAGAGATGCAGAGATAGAGAGAAAGAGAGGAAGCAGGGCTACCTGCTATTAAGGCAGCCTGGGGGTGAGTGGGAGGGTGGAGTACATTGGTGGTGGAAATGGGGTACTGGTGGAGGGATGGGTGCTGGAATACTGTATTACCAAGAACCAATTGCACCTTTGTAATTGTATGTCTCACGGTGGTATAATAAAGAATAAAAAAATTAAAAAAAAATAACTCTATGCTCTGATGAATATAGGGAAGGATAACTTGAAAATGATTGCGGAATGAGAATAAACAGCTTTGCTAGCTATTAATATGGCAGTATTTGGATTGGAACAATAGTGCAGTGGGTAGGACATTTGCCAGGCATGTGTTCATCCTAGTCTTGATTCCCCAGCATCGCATACGGTCCCCTGTTCTTCTTCGGGAGCTGATACCAGAGGACAGAGCCAGATATAAGAAGTATTGGTAAAATAAACAATATTGATTTAAAAATAAGCAATATTGGTAAATAGGAGGCTACCGAATAGGACAAATACAAAAATTAAATCCATGTCAAATTATGTTAGATGGAGCTCTTCCTATTAGCAAAAAGCATGAATAAATATTGGGTCTCGCTTCAGAATTTTCAATTGATATGTTTCACAAATAAGATCTCAATTTTCGGGGCCAGTGCGATAATCCAGCGGGTAGGCTTGCATACGGCTGGCCCATGCTGGCCTGGGTTCGATCCCGGCATGCCATATGGTCCCTCGAGCACTGCCAGGAGTAATTCCAGAGTGCAGAGCCAGGAGTAACCCCCTGAGCATCAGTGGGTGTGACCCAAAAAGCAAAAAAAAAAAAAAAAAAAAAAGAAAAAGAAAAAGTCTCACTTTCCAATGCTAACTTTAATTGTTATTTAAATAGATTGAAGGCACATATCTATAATTAATGTGGATGACTTCACAATTTAGAAATTCCTCACTTAAGGAGCTACCCAGAGAAAATAAAAGTATACTTTCATCAGAAGTCAGAGACTCTCAGACATGGGACAGAGCTGCTACTTGCTCTCTCTGAACCTAGCCGCTCATGAGGCACCCGGGAGGCATGGCGGGTTCTAGCCCTGGCCTGCCACCCCAGCAGAGCCTCACAACAAGCCAAATGACCCCCGATCCATGGGGCAGCCATTTTCCACATCTGGACTTCTTTCTCATCACACCTCCACCCAGCAGACTAGTCTATCACCGCCGGGATCATCGACACCCACCCAGCAGCAGTTTTTTTTTTTTCAATCCAGCCCAGGTATGCTGAACCAGAGACTCTCAGACATGGGGCAGAGCTGCTACTTGCTCGCCCTGCCCAGCCGCTTATGAGACACCCGGGAGGCATGGAGGGTTCTAGCCCTGGCCTGCCACACCAGAAGAGCCTCACAACAAGCCAGACGAACCCCCTACTCCATGGGGGCTGCCATTTTCCACATCCAGACTTCCCTCTCGTCACAACTCCACCCAGCAGACCAGACTGTCACAGCCCGGCTCGGGCGGCCACTATCAGCCGCACTGTTCATCAATAACTGCTTTATTTAGAAGTGACTACAAGAGTATACCACCCTCACGGCAAGCTTGGCAAGCTGCTCGTGTCGTATTTGATATGCCAAATACCAGTAACATTTATATTAGGTCATTCCATGACCTAATATAATGGTTGAGGCTCTTTGTGTTCCTGGAGCAAGCAGATGCCTTTGGGTTCTACTAGCATGAGACTGGACATATGGAGATATTACTGTTGCCCGCTCTAGCAAATAGATGATGAATGGGAAGATAGTGATAATGATTCAACAGAAGTTATTTTTATATGGAACTGGCATTCTTCTAACAGACAATATATAATTAAATATTATTAAGCAATAATAAGGAAAAAACTGCAATGTTCCTTAAAACACTACAGGGGCCAGCGTGATAGTAAAGCAGGTAAGGCTTTTGCCGTACGCAACTGACATAGGTGCAGTCTGCAGCATCCCATATGGTTCCCTGAGCACTGCCAGGAGTGATCCCTGAATGAGGAACCAGAAGCAACCCCTGAGCATCTCCAAGTGTGATCCCCCAACAAAACAGCGCTATGAAAGGAGCAAGAAACAAAACCACACATTATATTGTTTCATTTGCATGTGCCACCCTCGAGAACATCATGCGACAATTAGAATGGGAAGGAATGAGAGTGAAGATAGATGGTCGGCAACACGACCTCCTCTTCACTGATGACATCTTTCTAATAACACCAAACATTAGCCAAGCGGCACAAATGCTGGCTGACTTCGACCCAGAATGTGGAAAGATAGGTCTACTGCTGAATCTCAGCAAAACTATGTTCATGAAGAATGAACTAGTTCCTGAGGCTCCATTCACTCTCAATGGAACAAACATCTCTGAATGCAGCAGTTATGTGTACCTAGGTCAAGAAGTCAACATGATGAACAAACTAAAACCTGAGCTGCGCAGGAGGAAGAGAGCGGCATGGAATGCCTTCAAAAGCATCGAAGAAATAGCTAAAAGAACAAAGAACTTCCAGCTCCTGGCACATCTCTTCGACTCCACCATTCTCCCTGCATTAACATACGCCTCAGAGACCTGGGCCCTACAAAAGCAGGATGAGAATGCTATTCGGGTCTCCCAAAGAGGAATCGAAAGAGCTATGCTTGTAATATCACGCCTCACTCAATTGAGAGAAGGAATCTGGAGTTCTGACCTCCATCGCTATTCCAGAATCAGGGATTTACGCTGTCTTATTTGCCAAGTCATCGAAAATCAGATGGGCTGGACATGCAATGCGATTTGGAGACAACCGCTGGACTAGAGCCATTACCAACTGGATCCCAAGGGATGTCAAAAGATCACGTGGCCGCCCACCTACAAGATGGTCAGACTTCCTTGTCAAGACCCTGAAGGAACAGGTTTGAGGCTCTTCATATACCTGAATCAACCAGATGCCATTGGGCTACTTTGGCACGTGATAGGGTCCAATGGAAATGTTACTGGTGCCCTCTCAAGCAAATCGATGAATAATGGGATTCAAGTTATTCAAGTGAAGTGATTCATTTGCATGAGATGGTGCTAAAATGTACAGAGATGGGAAGCTGCTTAGTTATGGTAGATGGAATTTCCTAGAAGTAATTGGGGTGTTTACTCTAAAGAGATGATATTAGCAACTTTTAAATAATGCTGAGATATTTATGTATGGATGTAGCTGTAGCGTCATGTACAAATTTGCCTGTACATTATAGTCATTATTTTTACTGGTATTGGTGGTCGCCAGTAATATCAGCTGTGGAAATGTTACTGGCACCCGCTCGAGCAAATTGATGAATAACGGGATTCAAGTGATCAAGTGATCAAGTGGTATTGGTGGTAGGGATACTGTTTTTGTTTAAAAGAAGAGAGGGCAGAAGCAATTATGAATGCTGCATTTCTTTGTTTGAGTTTAGGGACGATACTAGTAAAAATGTACTCTTCACTATCTTTGAAAATAATCCTGGGTTTTATGTATCCAGAACAAATGTCTTTTACTGAAACTACACTATGATCATTTATTGGTTTTCATATTTGGAGCGGTGTTTTCTATTATATCAATATTATGTTTAATTACAAAAGAAACAGAGCTATGTATCATAATATAGAATATATTAAATAATTGTGAAAAAAATCCCTCCCACATTAATAATAAAAGTGTGAACCACACTCTAAAGTTAATTATATGTGCACCTTTATACATTACCTTGCAATAAGACCAACAATGCTAATATTCAGATTTCCTTTACACTAAACCAAAATATATGAATGCAAGTTCAAGAAAGGCACATGAGGAATGTTTGCTGAGAAAACATTTTATATTAGAAACAAATCCGTGTAGAATGTTTGCTTGGGCATTTTCTTCTTTATCTTTTCTTTTCAAGCACTCAGATCTGTTTATACAGATTGTGTCTCATATAATCCAAGTGGGTGTGCTGCTATCTCAGATCAGTACTACATATCCTGTTAATTTCTGAGTTGCTGCCTGGGCACCGTTGCACCACAGTGTGTAGGATTACTAGTGACATCTCTCATCTCCTAACTGCTAGGCAAGGATTTATTATGCAGAAGACACTATGAAAGACAGCTGTGGATAAAACATGATTCTATACTTAGAGTCAGGCTTTTGTATTTTTTCCTTATTTCTAGGAACACATTTGTATTAAACACTGCCAATATTTTAATTGAAGAGCAACAACTTGACTTGTCAGGATGAAATAACTAGGATGTAATTAAAATAGCCAGTTATCCAATTATTGCACAATATGCTTCAATTCATTTCATTGTTCCTGCCAGAGGTAGACAATGTACTCTCTCCCACAATACATATGGAATGTGTAATATCTAAGCTATTGACTGCTATGGAGAGATAAAGCATATTTTAAACTCCTTTCAATGCTGTCATTTTTACCCTTGAAAAGCGAATTGAATTATCCAACATTCTTTTAATTTTAGGATGATAGTTAATGCCATCACTTCACACCATTAGGTTTCTTTCAAATAACATACTGCAACGTAGTGAGGATAGTTCAACTGGTCTCTACTTCAATTGAGAAAAGTTTCCAAAAAGAATTTATTAATAGCAGCACTGTGCAAATCTCCTTCAAAATTTCAATGAGTTGACTTTCCTGTTAATTTTATTTAGCAACCAGTAACTGAGTCGCTTTATGTATTCAGTCCACTGCCTGACTGTATAGCAATAATTCATTGTACAGCCTCTATCTTACCCAAATGAAACACTTCCTCTTTGTCCTCTCTCTACTTCTCTTGATTTCAATCAGTGTGACTACTTGGTAGAATTAGAACTCTGATCTTTCCATCTATTGTCTATATTTTTAGTATTTTCTGTTTTTCTTATTTTTTAGGAGGATACACTTTGCAGTACTCTGGGTACTTGCAGTTCTCTGGGTACTTCTGGCTCTCTACTCCTCAGGGATCACTCCTGGGGAGTTCAGGAACCCTAAGTACTGCTGGGGACTGAAACCAGATGTGTCATGTGCAGACCAAGACTCTTACCTGCGGTTGTACGACTTACTGTTCCCGTCCCTGGCTTTATATCTAATCAGTAAAATACAAGTAGCAGCCATAACAATTACACAAACAATGTTTTCCTATCAAAAAGTACTTTTTACAAAATATTTTAACTCATATATTAAAGTAGCATAGTGTTTATGTAATTTATAGCTTAATTTCAATTAAGCAATAATAAGGTGATACATGAAGTATTATATATACTTCACATATGACAAAACCCCTGAAATTTATAGCTGTCATAATATTTCAGTCTTTGTCTAATAATTTTCTATCTGAAAGTGCTCTCATTGTTGACTCATTGGAATGAGGATACAGATTATCAGTTAAACACATGCCTAGCATACATGAAACCCTTGGTTTGACCCTCAGCACTGAAAAAAAAATAGGCTATTTGTTTGTAGGATATGTTAATATTTTATGACCCTCTTTTTGTGCATCATTCCTGGTTTGTTACTTTGAGTTAAAGAAAATGTGATAATCTTAAAAATATCGAATGAGGGCATGGCTTTGTGATGATCAGCTTTACAATAAGAATTGTGCTAGAAAACCATCAACATACTTAAAAATTCAAGTAAAAGGTGTTAATTTTACATTTTATTTATGCTGTATTCATGCATAATTTTGCCTGCTAAAATATTTTCTTTAAAACTCTGAAAAATATCTAATTTATATCTTTACACATGAAACTGGGAAGTTGTTACAAAATATTTATCCTACAATTATAAAAAATCTATATTTTATATTTATACATAGGGAATTGAGAAGTTACTACACTACATATTGTCAAGTATTTATTGCTTTTCTATTAAAGATAAAAATTCAGACTGTAATTTGAGCATTTTTAAAACTTTACATGTTGTTCATGACTTTATACTGATCTAAAGAAAAATAATTTAGCAAATTAAAATCCATGATTCTCAAATGATAAAATATTTTTCAATATTCATAATAATATTATCTTTCTCAAAAATAATGTGACAACACATACTGCTACTGAATCTCAAAGAATAATCCCACCATCAAAGTCTAACAGATGTTCAGATACAGAAATTAGCTTTTAATTCCTTTAATATTTCCTGTTCCAGAGTGATAGTACAGTTGTTGGGAGCTTATTAGATGCAGTTAGTAGAGGCAGGTTTAATCTCCAGAATTCTATATTTTACTCTGAACAGAACTCCACCCAGCAGACCAGCCTATCACAGTCCGGCTCATCGAAGTCCACCCTGCTGCAGTCTTTTTTAATCCGGCCCAGGTATGCTGATCCAGAGGCAGACATGGGGCAGAGCTGCTACTTTCTCTCCCTGTGCCCAGCCACTCACAAGGAGCCCAGGAGAGATGGCGGGTTCTAGCCCTGGCCCGCCTGCCCAGCAGAGCCTTGCAACAAGCCAGATGATCCCCCACTCCATGAGGACCTCCATTTCCCACATCTGGACTTCTCTCTCGTCAGAACTCCACCCAGCAGACCAGCCTATCACAGTCCGGCTCGCTCGGCCGCTTGCAGCTGCGCAGTTCATCAACAAATGCTGGACTTAGAGATAACTGCAAGAGTATGCTACCTGCATGGCAGAGCCTGGCAAGCTACCCATGTTGTATTTGATATGCCAAATACCAGTAACAATTATAGACCTCATTCCGGAATGGATTGTGGCTCTTTATGTTCCTGGAGCAAGCAGATGCCCTTGGGCTCTAATAGCATGAGACAGGACATATGGAGATATTACTGGGGCCCGCTCGAGCAAATCGATGAACAACGGGAAGACAGTGACAGTGACAGTGACTCTGAACACAGTTCGAATAATTTGGATGCCCAAAGATAGAACTATTCCAGGTGTACCACAAGGTAAGACTCAGAAGAAAAAATAATAATAAATGTAAAAACCAAGGGGAATACAATAACTGTTCATATTTTAGTTATAATTCATGAAATGCAAAGCAACAAAGTTTTTGCATTTTGCATCAATGTACTCTTATTCTAGACCTTGTGAAAAATTGACAAAGGATACTATGTTTTAAATTATCCCATAGGAAAAGACTCTTTCAGGCCAAGAAGATAGTAGCAGGACTAAGTTCCTTACATTGCATGAGATTTTTTTAAAATTATTTTTTATTATAACACTGTGAGATATACATTTACAAAGCTGTTCATGATTGAATTTCAGTCATACATTGTTGCAGTACCCATACCTTGACCAGCGCACATTTCCCATCACCGATGTCCGGAGATTCCATTCCCCTAACCCCCCAGCCTGCCTCTATAGCAGGTCGTATATACTTATTCTTGTTCTTTTTGTTCTTCTTGTTCTTCTTGTTCTTGTTCTTCTTGTTCTTGTTCTTCTTGTTCTTGCTCTTGTTGTTGTTCTTCTTGTTGTTCTTCTTGTTCTTCTTGTTCTTGTTCTTTTTTTGTTCTTGTTCTTCTTATTCTTGTTCTTGTTCTTCTTGTTCTTGCTCTTGTTGTTGTTGTTCTTGTTCTTCTTGTTCTTGTTCTTGTTCTTCTATGTCTTTTCTTCTGTTTCTGCTTCGGCATCTGCTTCTGCTTCTGCTTTTGCTGCTTCTGCTATTGCTGCTTCTTCCTTTCTCTTCTCTTTCTCCTTCTCCTCTTCCTTCTTCTTCCTCTTTTTCTTCTTCCTCTTCTTCCTCTTTTCTTCTATTTCTTTCTCTGTCTCTATTACTCTCTCTCTCCCTCCCATTTCTACACATTGTGACTTGTCATATATACATTTAGGGTTATCATGTATATTCCTTTGCCTACATTCACTAGAACTAGAACACATGAGATTTTTTTTTCTGATTTGGTTCTTTGTCCTCTTATGACCCCAGGAAAGATCCCTAATCACAGAGCTTGGAGTTTACCCCTATCACTGTTAGTTGTGAACACTACCTACTCTGACAATAGTCTACCAACAAACATTTACTGAGCATGTGCTATTTATGTTAGGTATATAAAAGTGATAAATTTAGGTGTTAATGAAATTAAGCTACTTATAACACCATTCTTAATGCAGATGTTTAGAGTAAGTTTCATTGCCTTCATTCTCTTTCCCCAACTGTGATTAAAGAAAGTAGAGCAAGCATAATTTCTAAAGGTCATATCATTTAAAAAACATGAATTTATTTCCATTTCTGAAAGGGCTTTTTGTATATGTTTCAACATTCATTAGTAGCATTTGCGCTTGTGTTTGACATATTTTACCTTATCTGACTGTCTTTCACTTAAGCATCCCCAAGGACACCATAAATGAGCCACAATCACTTTCAAGTTTCCCAACAGTTCTGTGAAGCTGACTAATGGGGTTTAAAGGTTCCCACATCAAGATGGTATAAAATTCAGTGGACTCTAAGCAGATAGTCAGAGAAAGATTTTAAAATAAGATGATAATCACCGTTTGAGTTATTAAAAATAAAGGAAAGGTGGAAAATGATCTTAAGGGAATGAGTGAACAGAAAAGATTTGCAACTGCAAGTGGCATTTAGCTTTTCAGGAGTGGCAGGGAAATTAGCTGTCACTTTATTTGAAATTAGTTCCGATTGTATATGAAGAAATTGAGTCCAGTTGAAGGCAAAGGACAGATTTCCAAATCGTATTGATACATGAAGATCAGATATTTGAATCTATATTCACATATATATATATATATATGAATATTATATGTTTCAGAGGAACCCCTACACCGTTATGGCAGCCATTTTCAACATCTGTACTTCACAGCTCTTCAGAGCTCCACCAAGAGAAAAGCTGACCTCAGCCTGGCTCATCAGAGCCCCATCATATAGCAAAGTCTATTTCAAACACAGGGATACTTGAACCAGAGACACAGAATCACGGGGCAGAGCAGCTACTGTCTCTTCCTTTTTGTGCACGGCTGCAAAGCAGCCTTGCAATTCATCAGTGAATGCAAGAATTGAGAGCCTACCTACTACTGAGAGTATCCCACCCACACGGCAGAGCCTGGCAAGCTACCAGTGTCGTATTTGATATGCAAAAAACAGTAACAATAATAGACTTGATACCCATGACCACAACGAATGGTTTGAGGCTCGTCGTGTTCCTAGAGCGAGCAGATGCCCTTGGGCTACACTAGCATGCAACAGGGATAAATGGAGACGTTTTGGCTCCTGCTTGAGCAAATCAATGAACAAGGAGAAGACAAGTGATACAGAACAAGTGAAGACAAGTGATTGAAATATTGAAATCATTCCTTTGTGAATTTATGAAATATGGCATATACCCATTTGTGGTTATATTGATATAATTTTTTGCTCATACATTCATAGTCACCATAAAATTAATCTAAACTCACTTTTTAAAAGATTTATTTGAATACCATGCTTTATGAAGTTGTTCATAATACAGTTGTTCTGAGTTTTTGATGTTCCAGACCAATTCCAATACCTAAGTGACTATCATTGTCCCCCACTTCCCAATCAGCCCCATGCCTGCACTTTAGTAGGCACACAATAATTTTTTTAAACATTACTTGTTTGCAACAAAATGGGTAAAGGAATTTTTAAAATATTTCAGTTAAAAAAGTTTGTTAAAATTGTTGTATCTTATCATGGAGTTGTTGAGACTGAGGATTTACTAAGCTGTTCATTATTAATTGAGCCTTCTGTGTTACTGCTTTTGCTTGCTGAGTTTAGCCGTCTTCTATGACTTTCTCATCTAATTTTGTGTCAGTCCACAAACATCAGGATCTGTAGTACTAGGATGTATCCGCAGAGATTCTTCGTGAAGCCTTGGGGTCAGGTCACAGGTCAATGGTATGACAGAAGCAGTGGTGTGGAGGTGTGGGTCCCAGGACTTCCCAACAGTGGGGACTTGTCCTGCCCCATTCTCAAGGGTACACCAGTTTTCAGCCAGGAAACAGATGTGTCAATAAATTTTTAGCTCTGGGCTTGCATCTCCTCTGAGATTTAGCTTGTGAATATTAAGAGCAGGGTGTTTGATTCCAGATGAGTGCAAACTCACTTATTTATATGTGCAAACTGCTGTTTTGTTGCTTCTGAATTTTTTCTATGCCAAGGAAAATACTAATGCTCTTATTTCACAAAACTGTTTTTAAACAATATGGCTTCTCAATATACCCTCTTGATTATGCAATTCTGTTCTCTGGGATGGATTTTCCATGTTTATAACTTTATTCTTGAATATATAGTTGTTACTTTAATGATTCCATTCAGGTATAAATAATTTACCCTAGAAATAATGAAAACAGTTTCTATAGATTTATCTCACAATGACAAACAATTCACATATTAAATAGAAAAAGTAAAGCTAAAGATCCTAATTTAGTTTTAATTAAAAACTCACATAAAATATCTCAATGACAAATTCATACTATTTTTGTGTTGTGTCCTTAGGTATCATCTCTATCTTGAGTCTCTGCCATTAGCATTTCAAAGCAAGCACACATCAATCATCTTAAATTTTAACAAATTTTTTCCTTAAATTTTATTATGCTTTTGTGCATTGAGATCTAAATTTAGTTCTTAAGGCATTTTTTGATTCTTTTCATATTGATAACACATTAGTATTGCATGCCTTTTAAAAATATTTTATTGAATCACCATGTGATAGACCATTACAAAACTGTTCATGAATAGATCAGTCATACAGTGTTCCAACACCCCATTCCTCTCTCTCTCTCTCTCTCTCTCTCTCTCTCTCTCTCTCTCTCTCTCCTTTTGCACATTCTTCTCTCCTTTTGCTCATTCTGGTTTGCAGTATACACTGACAGGTGATCATATATATCCTTTGACCTACTTTCAACACTCACTTCTATTCTAGCATTACTATTTCTAACTATTATTGTCAAACTGGTCCCTTTTCTACCTTACCGACCCTCTGCCCCCAACATAAATGTGGGAGAATCCAACCATTGATAAGTCCTCCTGGTACCTGTTTTCCCTGGCCTTGGATATTAGTCTCATAGTATTTTTCTTTAAAACCCACCAAGGACTGTAGTCACTCTATATCTGTCCTTCTTCTCATTTCACTCAGCATAAATAATTTCCATATCCTTTCATATATAGGCAGATTTCATAACTTCATTTTTTCTAGCAGTGTATAGTATTCCCGTGTGTTGATGCATTATGATTTTTTATCCACTTGTCTGTTTCAGGGCACTCAGGTTGTTTCCAGATTCTGGCAATTGTGAATAGTGTTGTAATGAATGATCATAGAATTGTACACTGTACTTCCGCTGTGTGTTTTTGTTTCCCCAGGGTATATACTCAGAAGCGGTATCGCTGGTTCAAATGGGAGCTCACTTTCTAGTTTTTTGAGGAATGACCATATTGTTTACCAAAAAAAGTTGAACAAATCAGCATTCCACAGCAATGAATGAGAGTCCCTTTCTGTCTGAATTTGCATTAGCACTGATTGTTCTTGCTATTTTTAATGCATGCCTATCTCCTATTACAATTTGGAATTTTTTTTTTTACAATTTGGAAATATTTACCTACAACCAACCCTTCAAATCTGATTTTATATTGCCCATTTTATCAGAAGATACTTTCTTTTTAAAGGATTTGGGGGCACACCTGGCAATGCTCACAGTTTGCTCCTGGCTCTGCATTCAGGAATTAATCCTTGTGGCACTTGGGGGCCATATGGAATGTTAGGGATGGAACCTGGGTCAGCAGTGTGAATGCCCTCCCTGGTGTACTATCACCCTGGTTCCAGAAGCTACTTTCAATGTGTAGTAGAAATTAGGGTACATTGCATTTTTTTCAGCAAATTCATCTATAAGTAGCCACACCTAAATAAAAATCTAACAGAATTTCATTTGAAGTTATTTAAATAAAGTTTATGCAAAAATAAAAATAAATTCAAAATGCAAGGGGAAACAGCTTAAGGGGATAAAACATATGCCATCCATGCAAATGGTCCCAGCTTCAATTTTGTCACATATACCTTGCTCCAAAAACAGTGAACTATTATTGGTGGTCCCCATAGTCATTAAGACACAAATGTTTGAAAACAAATATTTATTATGATTCAAAAAAGTAAACTGTATCACTGTATCACTGTCTTCCTGTTCATCATCAATTTGCTCGAGCAGGCACCAGAAACATTTCCATATGTCCTCTCTCATGCTAGTAGAGCACAAGGGCACTTGCTTGCTCCAGGAACATAAAGAGCCTCAAACCATTCCATCAGGTCATGGGAATGAGGTCTATAATTGTTTCTGGTATTTGGCATATCAAATATGACACGAGTAGCTTCCCAGGCTCTGTGCAGGTAGCATACTCATCTCTAAATCCAGCATTTATTGATGAACTGCTTGGCCGCTTGCGGCCACTCGAGCTGGGCTGTGATAGGCTGGTCTGCTGGGTGGAGTTCTGATGAGGGGGAAGTCGGGATGTGGAAAATGGAGGCCCTCATGGAGTGGGAGGTCGTCTGGCTTGTTGCAAGGCTCTGCTGGGGTGGCGGGCCAGGGCTAGAATCTGCCTTCCCTCCTGGGCGCCTTGTGAGCAGCTGGGCACAGGGAGAGCCAGAAGCAGCTCTGCCCCATGTCTGTGAGTCTCTGGATCAGCATACCTGGGTCGGATTTAAAAGAGACTGCGGCAGGATGGATCTTGATGAGTCGGGCTGTGATAGGCTGGTCTGCTGGGTGGAGTTCTGATGAGGGGGAAGTCTAGATGTGGAAAATGGAGGCCCTCATGGAGTGGGGGTTTGTCTGGCTTGTTGCAAGGCTCTGCTGGGGTGGCGGGCTAGGGCTAGAACTCACCTTCCCTCCCGGGCACCTCATGAGCGGCTGGGCACAGGGAGAGCCAGTAGCAGCTCTGCCCCATGTCTGTGAGTCTCTTACACAAATTTAAACAAAGAAAGTAAATTTGCTGTCAAATAGGTATAAATATTATGTGCATTTATGTGTAGCTCAGAAATTGGTGGTTATTTATTGAATGAATTGTAATTGGAAATTCAATTCAAAAATCACAAATTTCCCCCATTAATTCTAGTAGAATAAAAATGATTACTATATTAAGAAATGCATGTAATTGTTAAAATTAAATGCAAGCTTTTCTTGCAGCTTGCGGGTATAGTTATTGCTGACAGGGCTGCATCAAGCCTTGTTTAGTGGCTAGTGTAAGTTGAGGGCGACTCAGGGCCTCTCACGGTTGTGATGGAGTAGCTGAGAGTGAAAAGATTGAAGTAAAAGCCTGACCCACCAAGCATGTACCCTATTCCAGAAACCTGACCCCTGTTTTGCTTCTAATACATTAGTCCAGTTACAAAACCCGATTTCTGTGACAGTTTAGAATTCACACTTAAAAAATAGCATTGCATATGTGTATCAGTACACCTGCCCAGAGCCTCTGCATCTGCCTTGGATTGTCCCCTGCAAGTCACTTTTTTAGATAGGAGGGCAGTTTAAATGTGGCAGTTTATCTGACCATGTATTCTATGCCAGCTGGTATAAATATTCTCTCATGCTGCCACAATCATTGTGGGACTAGCTAGATCTTACTGGTATATTGGCCTGACCAAGTTGGATCTCTAAGTAATTAGATCAGAGAGAAGTGCTGTTTGCCTCTAAGCAAGCATGCATGGCTCCCTCTTAGCTCAAAAGCAACTAAAATACATAACAACCATAAGGCAAATATGAGACTCTTGTGAAGGCTTGGAGAAATATTTAACTGACTATAATATAGTCTTTGGTACAGATGCATGCCTTTGTATTCTGAGATACAGTTCATCTCAGAAACCCCTTTTCTCTACCCTGCAAAGGCATTTTCTAGCCAGATCTTGAGTTGCAACATTAACATCTAAAGGACCTAAGTAAGGTCCAGGGAAAAATTACCTGAGGGCACTTGACCCTAATGGCTTTCCATTCCGTGGGAGGGCTAAGTTGCAGGGATATAAAACTAGGCTGCTTCCTCTCTGCTCTTTTTTTTTTTTTTTGGCCGGTGACTAGCTCTCTCTCCCCCTTTCTGCTGGTGCCTTGTCTCTGTCTCCTCTCTACAGGGTCTTAACATGTGGTGGCCGCCATCTTGGCCTAAAGAGGCCAGGGCCCAGCCGGGAATCCTAAGGTCAGGATTTTTCGTATTGCTGATTTGTATGCCTGCACCTGTGTTAAATAAAGCATTTTGAAACTTCGCGGATTCTTGCATCTTTCTCCATCTGCTGGCAGCCGATCCCCTGGACAGAAAGGAATCCCTGACTCTGCTCCTGGATTTTGTGCAGGGCACCTCAGCATTTCCCTCCACATAATGGGTAAATGTATAGGTTAACTCATAAGGTGTTTTCCTTGCATACTGCTTACGGGGGTTTAATCTCCAGTAATTTTTGAGTGCAGAGCAAGCAGTGAGCACTGAGCAGAACTGGATGTGGCCCAAAAACAAAAACAAAAAAAATGAAAAAAGTAAGCAAAGAAACAAAGAAAGAAAGGGTCTAAGTAAGGGTCTAAGTAAGGTCCAGGGAAAAACTACCTGAGGGCATTTGACACCAATGGCTTTCCATTCCCGTGGGAGGGCTGGGTTGCAGGGATTTAAAACTAGGCTGCTTCCTCTCTGCTCTTTTTTGTAGGAGAGTCCAGTCTCCTGTACTCCCCACAGTCTCCCGGGCCTGTCAGGAGTGACAGCTAAGCACAGCTGAGTGTAACAACCCTGAAAAAATCAGTATAAGGGCATGAAAGAGAAACTACTACTGAGCAATAAATTTGAGGGTTATTGATATCTCTGCAACTAAACTAAACTAGATTCTCCCTCCCCCCATAACTATTGGCTTTTTTAATCACTAAAACCGTTATTTAGTATGATAGAAAATGAGTGATTTTTTTTTTCTCTCCACATAATAGTAACAAACTAACTTTAGGGTAAGTCCAATTTAGAAAGGTCTTTGTATAAATTTTGTAATATGAACGCAATGAATAATAACAGAAATTGAGAATGATAGTGTAGTATATAATTATTGCCCCAGAAGACAGACATAATGTATGTAGCATGATAAAAAGAAAGAGAAAATGGTAAATTGCCTTCCAGTTAGATAAAAATAACTATAAAAGTAAAATCTGTGTACTTTTTAACTTGTTTACTAAGATAAGTCAGGCTATTACCTTCTCTTTTCTATTTTTCACTATTAGTCAAAAATTTATAAGTTTCCTAAGTACAGTCATAAATAAAACATTTTTTTATCATTTTGGGATATAAATCATCCAGAAAACAAAATGCTGGTGGAAGTTAAAAGCTGCTATCATTGAGTTCAATACAATAACTTGTAAAATACTAAATAATTAAAATTATGCATGAGGAAATATACACATGCAATGCTGTCAATAACTTGAAATCTAGTCAAGATGACTATAAAAACTAAAAACTTATTCAGTGTGACTACAATTTTATTTTTATAATTGACTTCTAAAACATCATGAGTCATACACATCATTTCTTTCTATAATTTCACATGTTGCTACTATTCTAACAATGTTTACTTCAGACCAGTTGCTATAGTATTGGAATAATTAATGTGATTCCTCCCTTTATCATAAGCTTTGCATATATTTCATTATTTAAAAATTTTCACAAAATTTGATTATATATGCATATGTATACTTAATGTTCACTGTTTAATGTGAGAGTCCTTTACAGATTAAACACTTTTATCAAGATCAAATATGCAAAAGAATAAAATTAAGATTGAAAGTGCAATGCAGTATCCTCCAGGTAGGGAGTTTTTAAACTTGACACAGTGAATTGTAGTGATACTTCTTGTAAGTAAATTTACAAAGTCAAAGACAGAGAGTGGTTCAGTTTAGCAGAGATAAAACAACAGGAGCTCTATAATAAGTACTTGAAGGGAGACATTTAAATTAATAAAATCCATGAGATGAAAATTTGGGGGAGCTGAGACCCAAGTATGCTCCAGTGTTATTTCTTAGGGGGAAAAAATTCAGATATGCAGTATAAAGACAGCAAAGTAATTTGTTCCTTTCAGAGACGCAGCTGCTGTTGTAATAAGGAGCACTAGAATGTAAACAAATTGGTCTTGATTTCTGGGCAAATGCCTGAGGTTTGAACACAGTACTAAATTTCCAAAGAATACTGCTTATAAATCTCTATTCTTTTCTAATAATCACAATCCAATTCAAGAGGAAGATGATAGACATCTTAAACTCATATGTTGATATGTCCTTTTGTGCATATGTTAGATAAAAATATAGGTTTTTTTTCAAATTTTATTTTGTCAAAAACTATATGAGAGTGGTAACGCCATCAGTATCAGTATATAAAGGGTGTCTTTTAATTTAAAATTTCACTTCTGGTGTGTCAAATTTATTTACTATAAGCAACATGAAAGCAGACTGAGCCCATATTTTAAAAAAATAATTATCAATAATAATATAGAGCTTATGCAATTTGGTACTCAACAAAAGCAAAAGTGCCTAATAAGTAGTTTTACCCACTAATTCAATCTGTGACTATTAACACCTGCATTCTTAGGAGTGTTGCAAAGAAAGAATTAGATATTCCATGTACAAGATCAGCAAAATCTGGGTAGAAAATGAAAAAAATAGAAACTATCTGAGTTGTAATTATATTGTCAATCATAACCAAGAAATCTCACCTTTTAGAAAAGACTTTGAAAAAATTTATGAAGATACCATTCTATATATCTCTATCTATCTATCTATCTATCTCTCTATCTATCTATCTATCTATCTATCTATCTATCTATCTATCTATCTATCTATCTATCTATCTATCTATCTATCTATCTATCTATCTATCTATCTATCCTAATGTATGTTCTATAAATTGGTAATCTAATTTTTTTTAAGTTATCAACATGGGAATTATGGATGTTAACAAATTCATAATTTGCTGTCATTTTATTTACACTTGCCCTAAGTTTTGGCATCCGGAAGCTGAATATGTGTTTCCATATTTCATTTTGTGGGTTTTATTTATTTATTTATTTATATACCTATCTATCTATCTATCTATTTATTTATTTATTTATTTATTTATTTGTTGTTTTTTGGGTCACCCTCAGTGATGCTCCTGGCTTGGCACTCAGTAACTCCTGGAGTTACTCTTGGCACTGCACTCAGGAACTACTCCTAGTGGTGGTCAGGGGGACCATATGGGACATCAGGGATCAAACCCAGGTCATGATAGCTGACATAGAAGTTCGATGAACCCTAATAAAAGATGGTATCTGTTTAGTCTTTACATTATTTTATACTATTATCTTAACACACAAATTTGTGTTAGCTCAGGTTTGCTAAATAGCTCTCAGATATAAAATATTTGCCTATTTGTTATCAGTCAATACCTTTATGGATGTAATTTGGTGGTCTAAAATACTATGATAAATGGAGTTCTGTGGTCAAAAGTTTCTAACTGCAAAACTTTTCCTTACATCATGTTCATATTAGAACTACTATTAGCTATTTCTTTCATTGAAGACTTACCTTGTGTCTACATCCTCAATTTGTAATGAACAAAATGAAATTGCTTCCTTTATAGAGGCAGGCTGAGGGTGTGGGTGGGGTAGGAGGGAAAATGGGGACATCGGTGGTGGGAAGTGTTCATTGGTGAAGAGAGGGGTGTTGAAATATTATATGACTAATACCTAATCATGAACATCTTCATAACTGTAAATCTCACTGTGATTCAATAATTTTTAAAAGTAATAAAATTGGTAGTGATGTAATTACTTTTTAATTGTAAAATTATGTTTTTAAGTTTTTATTAAAAATAAATAGAAAAAAGCAGAAAAATTACATAGGCCTATTATAGAATGTTTACAAAATTATTGTTTCCTAATTTCATGAGTTGATTTTTGCTGATAATTTTGCCTAAGGAAAACGTAGACAGAAACCCTGATTATAATTACTAAAAAATCCTTTTCAGAGATCCCTGCTCTCTTCCCACCAGGTGCGTTCCAGCGGCGGCAGCCCCTGACCACTGGGCTCCAGGAGAAATGGCTCCAGCTTTGAGGAGGGTACCCACCCACCCCCATCGGCGCAGGAACTCCCTCTGACGCCATCCAGCCCCGATGCCCAGCAGATCCCTGCGCTCTTCCCACCAGGTGCGTTCCGGGGCGGCAGCCCCTGACCACTGGGCTCCAGGAGAAACGGCTCCAGCTTTTAGGAGGGTACCCACCGCCACTCATTGGCGCAGGAACTCCCACTGCAAGACCTCCACCCTGACCCCCTGACACGGAACCACCCACAGACACCTCAAAATTCAAAACCGCGGACGCCGCGCTAGAATTATATTCTATCTACCTGACATAACATTGAGCATTGTCCCCTACACTCTTTGCTATACGTCCCTAGCTGCAAAGTAATTCAGACACCTACTAACTTTACTGACTAGTCACCCAGGACACTTATTTTCAACCTACAATAGTCATTATGGTAAAACAGCGCAAAAAGTCCTTCAAGCTCTACGATTGAAGTTATTAATACCGATGAGTCCAGCAATAACGATGAGCTATATAACTTCTCTGAAAAGGAATTTCGTAAGCAACTGTTAAAGATGTATAAGGAAATAAAAGAAACAATGGAATACAAACTCAGTAAAGTACACGAGGAATTGAGAGCAGAATTGAGTAAATTTCAGACCAAAGTACAAGCAGAAATGACAGATATTAAAAATGAGGTAAGTGAACTGAAAAACACAGGAGAAGGCCTCCAAAGCAGAGTAACAGCTACTGAAGAAAGAATTAGTGATCTCGAAGATGAGGTTCAGAGATTCTGTAGACAACACCAGAAGATGGAAAAAAGACTCACAATCAACGAACAGACTACCAGAGAAAATCGGGATGAAGCCAAAAGGAACAACATACGCATCATTGGGGTGCCAGAAGGTCAAGAAGAAAACCCTGATGAAGAAGAAACTGTCAAAGCCATCATCGCTGACAAGTTTCCCGAACTGAAGAAAGCATGCTCCCAGATACAGGAGGTCCGAAGGATACCAGCTAAAAGAAACCCCAATAAGAATACTCCAAGACACATCCTTATTAAAATGACAAAAACGATAGACAGAGATAGAATACTGAAAGCAGCAAGATCAAAGAAGGAAATCACATACAAAGGAGCATCCCTGATATTTACAGCAGACTTCTCAGATGAAACACTCCAAGCCCGAAAACAATGGTGGGATATAGTGAAAAGACTCAATGAACTCCAGGCATAACCAAGAATTCTTTACCCAGCTAGACTTACTTTCAGATGCGAAGGAAAGATACACAACTTCATGGATAAACAACAACTCAAGAAATTCATAGACTCAAAACCAACTCTAAAAGAAGGATTGAAGGGTCTATTGTAAAACAAGACAACCCAAAACCACAACAAGGTTAAACAGAAAGATGGCACAAAATCCAATGACAATAATCTCGCTCAACGTCAATGGTCTAAATGCACCAATTAAGAGACACAGGGTGGCAAAATGGATTAAAAAACTGAATCCAACATTTTGCTGCCTACAAGAAACACATCTGAATAACCAGAGCAAACACAGACTCAAAGTCAAAGGCTAGAAGACCATTCTCCACGCAAACAACCCCTCCAAAAATGCAGGTGTGGCCATACTCGTATCTGACAATATAGATTTCAGGCTGAAAAAGGTCAAAAGGGATGATGAAGGCCATTTCTTAATACTTAAGGGGTATGTATACCAGGAAGAAATCACACTGCTAAACATATATGCGCCAAACGAGGGGTCAGCAAAATACTTAAAAAGACTATTAATAGACCTCAAAGAAGACATTAACAGTAGCACAATAATAGTCGGAGACTTCAACACTGCCTTATCGACTATGGATAGATCAACGAGGCTGAAACTCACCAGAGAAATACTGGACCTGAAGGAAGAAATAGAAGAAAGAGAGCTGGTTGATATATACAGGGCTTTTCATCCCATTAAAGCTGAATACACTTTTTTTTCCAGTGCACATGGAACATACTCCAAGATAGACCATATACTGAGCCACAAAGCATACCTCAATAAAATAAAAAAGATTGAAATTGTGTCGACTATCTTTTCAGATAATGATGCACTGAAAATAGTAGTGAACCATACACAGAAGCAGGGAGCTAAACCAAACACCTGGAAACTAAACAGCTCACTGCTGAACAACAAATGGGTCATAGAAGAAATCAAACAGGAAATCAAAAGATTCTTAGAAACAAATGACAATGAAGATACCAACTATCAGAACTTGTGGGACACAGCAAAAGCTGTGTTAAGAGGAAAGTTCATAGCTCTGCAAGCATTCATCAGAAAAGAAGAAAGGGTCCATATAAATAACCTGACCTCACAGCTGAAAATATTAGAAAAAAGACCAACAAGGGAAGCCCAGCCCAGGCAGAAGGAAGGAAATAGGGAAACTTAGGGAGGAAATCAACGACCTGGAAACCAAAAAAAAACAATCCGAAAGATTAATGAAACCAAGAGCTGTTTTTTTGAAAAAATTAAACAAGATCGACAAGCCACTGGAAAGACTTGTAAGGACAGGGAAAGAGAGAACCCAAATAAACAGAATCAGAAATGAAAATGGTGACATCACAACAGAAAAAACAGAAATACAAAAGATCATCAGAGGTTATTTTGAGAACCTGTATGCCACAAAACATGAGAACCTAGAAGAAATGGATAAATTCCTGAAGTCCTATAACCTCCCACGATTGAAACAAGAAGACCTTCAATACCTAAATAAGCCTATCCCCATCGGGGAAATTGAAACAGTAATTAAAAAGTCTGCCCAAACACAAAAGCCCAGGTCCAGATGGGTTCACTGGCGAATTCTACCAAACCTTTAAGGAGGACCTACTGCCAGTCCTGTTCAAGCTCTTCCAGGAAATAGAAGAAACAGAAACACTCCCAAACAGCTTCTACGAGGCACATATCACCCTGATACCCAAAGCAGGGAGAGACAATACAAAGAAGGAAAATTACAGACCAATCTCCTTGATGAACACAGATGCTAAGATCTTCAACAAAATACTAGCAAACAGAATCCAAAGACTCATCAAAAAGATCATACATCATGACCAAGTAGGATTCATCCCGGGAATGCAAGGATGGTTCAACATTCGCAAGTCAATCAACATAATACATCACATCAATAAGAGAAAAAATAAAAACCATATGGTCCTATCGATAGATGCAGAAAAAGCATTTGACAAGATCCAGCACCCATTCATGATTAAAACCCTCCAGAAAATGGGAATTGAAGGAAGCTTCCTCAAGATAGTCAAAGCCATCTACCAAAAGCCCACAGCGAGTATCATTCTCAATGGGGAAAAATTGAAAGCCTTCCCCTTAAGATCAGGAACACGACAAGGTTGCCCTCTCTCACCTCTTTTATTCAATATAGTACTGGAGGTACTCGCCATAGCAATCAGAGAAGAAAAGGACATTAAGGGCACCCAGATAGGCAAGGAAGAAATCAAGCTATCATTATTTGCAGATGACATGATATTATACCTAGAGAACCCTAAACTCTCGACCCAAAAACTCTTAGAAACAATAGATAGGTATAGTAGAGTGGCAGGGTACAAAATCAATACCCAAAAGTCGGTGGCTTTCCTAAACACAAATAACGAAAGAGAAGAAAGGGATATTGAGAAATCGATTCCATTCACAATTGTGCCACAGAAAATCAAATACCTAGGAATCAGCTTAACCAAGTGTGTAAAGGACCTATACAAAGAGAACTACAAGACACTGCTTCAAGAAATAAAAGAGGACACGAGGAAATGGAAACACATTCCCTGCTCATGGATGGGGAGAATTAACATTGTTAAGATGGTAATACTCCCTAGAGCTTTATACAGATTCAATGCGGTTCCTATAAGGATTCCTATGACATTCTTTAAAGAAATTGACCAAACACTTCTGAAATTTGTATGGAATAATAAGCCCCCACGGATAGCTAAAGCAATCCTTGGGAAGAAGAAGATGGGAGGCATCACCTTTCCCAACCTCAAACTGTACTACAAAGCAGCAGTAATTAAAACAGCGTGGTACTGGAATAAAAACAGACCGGTGGACCTATGGAATAGAGTTGAGTATCCTGACACCCACCCTCAAAGACATGATCAGTTAATCTTTGATAAAGGTGCAAAGAGTCCAAACTGGAGTAAGGAAAGCCTCTTCAACAAGTGGTGCTGGGAAAACTGGACAGCTACATGTAAAAAAATGAATTTGGACCTGTGTCTAACACCTTGCACAAAAATCAGTTTAAAATGGATTAAAGATCTCAATGTCAGACTTGAATCCACAAAGTACGTTGAAGAAAATATAGGAAAAACCCTCCACGACATCGATGCTAAAGACATCTTCAAAGGTGAAACACCATTAACAAAGCAACTAGAAGAAAATATAAATATATGGGACTACATGAAACTGAAGAGCCTCCCGCAAATCACTCCGTAGATAAGGGGGCAGTCTAAATGTGGCAGTTTATCCGACCATGTATGCTGTACTAGCTGGTATAAATATTCTCCCCATGCTACCACAATCATCGTGGGACTAGCTAGATCTTACCAGCATATTATCCTGGCCACCCTGGACCCCTAAGTAATTAGACCAGAGAGAAATGCTGTTTTGCTTCCAAGCAAACAAGCATGGCTCCCTGATATACTCAAAGGCAACTAAAATACAAAACTACAATGAAGTAGAAGAGACTTGTGAAGGCTTGGAGAAATATTTAACTGGCATTAGTATTAGTCTTTGGTACAGAGACATGCCATCTCAGAAACCCCCTTCTCTACCCTATAAAGGCATTTCCAGGCAGATCTTGGCTCAAAACATTAGCATACTAAAGGGGCCTAGGTGAAGTGCAGGGAGGGATTACCTAAGGGCATTTGACCCTCCCTGCTTTCCATAACAGTGGGAGGAAGGTCTGAGTTACAGGGGTATAAAACTAGCCTGCTTTCTCTCTCGCGGACTTCTTTTTGGGGTCTCTCTTCGTGAGCGCTCACCCTTCTTGGAAGTCTTGTCTTCCCCTTTTTACAAAGCCTTTACACGTGGTGGCCACCATCTTGGCCTACACATGGCTGGGGTTCTAGCCTGGAATCCTAAGCACCGGGCTTTTCCTTTTGCTGATTTGTATGCCTGAACCTGTGATAAGTAAAGCCTTTTAAAACTGCAAAAAAAAAAAAAAAATCCTTTTCATTTTATTTTGAATAGAGGTATATATGTGTACATATATCTTTATACACATGCACATACACACACACAGAGTCATCTACCATACAACAGTATGGCTATTCTTTACTAGAAAGGGGAAGCTAGTTTGACAATTGCTAATATAATTTAATAGCGTAAAGAAAACAAAAGTCTTCTTAAATTTCCAGTTACATTTTTTCTGTGACTTATGAAAGCAATTGTAATAAAATGCAAAAGACATTAAGATTATGGTTAACACCTGGTACAGAGCCTTTTGTACAGGCGGCAGTTAAACTAGTATATTGATCCGCAACTGTTACCCTTTAAAAATACAAATGGAGGGGCCGGAGTGATAGCCCAGCGGGTAGGGCGTTTGCCTTGCACATGACCGGCCCATGCTGGCCCAGGTTCGATCCCTGGCATCCCATATGGTCCCCCAAGCACCGTCCAGGAGTAATTCCTGAGTGCAGAGCCAGGAGTTACCCCTGAGCATCACTGGGTGTGACCCAAAAAGCAATAAATAAATAAATTAATTAATTAAAATAAATATACAAATGGAAAGTCATTACTTGTCAGTATATAATAAATATTTTTAGAGGATTATTTTCCCCAATATAGGGGTTGTGTTTTTTTTTTGAGACTTATTTAACCGCATTCTCTTTTGTAATCTTTCTGTCATTTTGTGGACTTTTTTAAAATCCCCAAGCTGGCTAGCTCTTATTGTACCCTACTCATAAAGTCACTTGATCACTTGACATCCTGTTATTCATTGATTCGCTCTGTGGGCACCAGTAATTTGACCCTATCACGTGCCAGTGTAGCCCAATGGCATCTGGTTGCTTCAGGAATACAAGAGCCTCAGACGGTTCGTTCAGGGTCTTGATGAAGTTTGACCAACTTGTAGGTGGGCGGCCATGTGATCCTTTTTTTTTTTTTTTTGCTTTTTGGGTGGGTCACAACCGGCAATGCACTCAGAAATTACTCCTGGCGGTGCTTGGGGAACCATATGGGTTGCCAGGGATCGAACCCACGCCTGCGCAGGTCAGCTGCGTGCAAGGCAAATGCCCTACCCGCTGGGCTATCGCTCAGCCCTCACACGTGATCTCTGACATTCCGTGGGATCTAGTCGGTAAGAGCTCTCGTCCAGCGGTTGTCTCCAAATTGCATTACATGTCCAGCCCATCTGATTTTCGATGCCTTGGCAAATGAGACAGTGTCCCTGACTCTGGAACAGCAATGGAGGTCAGAACTCCGGATTCCTTAAATATAAACTCATAAAATATAGACTGTTAATGCTACTTGTCATTAATGTCCTTTGAAACTAGATAGGAATGTCCACTGAGATTTATAACTTTTCACTGTTGTTTATTTCTGAGACACACCTTGTTGTTCTTAGGGATCTATCCCCACCTCTGTTCACACAGGTTTACTCTTAGCAGAACTTAGGGGACCATGCAAAGCTGGAGCTTAAACCCTGGACTCCTGCATGTAAGGAGTCTCAGTCCTTTGTGTTAGATCCCAAACCCCAGCATGTTATTTTATTTATTGTTTTAATCCTATAGGGTTATGCTTCGCCCCCTCTCCTCTCCTACATAAACTCTTTTTTCTAGATAGCAAGTCTCTTCCCTTTATGAAAATTATAACCAATACGGTCAGCAGAAAATTGCCAAGTTACCTCTGTTTACTATCAGTTATGGGACCAATCTCCTCAAAAGAGGAATGCATACTTTTTATAATGTCCCAAGAGGAGGCCTTTTCAAATGAGTATCCCCTGAGGATGAACAAATGGACATTAGTTGTGAGCTGCAGGGCCCTCAGGCAATCTGTTGCCAGTTTCAGGAATGCTGATTTATTTAAAAGTAGAGGATACCTGGGAGCTGAAAGAATCCCTTGTCCTTGCCTCAGCTTCAAAGATTTTTTTTATTATTCCTAATCAAAGAAGCAATTTCTGCTTCCCTTTCTATGACCTAGAAGGACATGGCTATATTTATCATTGAATATCTCTCTTCATGCCCTTGTCATGGGTAGTTCCACTTTCTTGCAATGTCCTAGGCCTCTCTGCTCATTTCCATTTACTTTTATAACTTTGTAAATTCCCCAAATGCATGCTAGTAAAATGATTTTTATTTGTTTATCAGTGTGATGCTGTTTTGATTACTTGTCCAGACAAAACCAAAAGATGTGAAGGATTTTCTCATACAACCTAATACAGTTTAATTTATGAGGTGACTGGCCAGAATTTTAGACATACATGTGTAAGTTAGAAATTCTTACCCAAGGCGTTGTTGAAAATAACTGTTTATTCACAATATTTCAAAATGTTTTATACCACTACCTTCCTGAGTAGCGTTGATAATGGAGACATGATTATGTTTTTTTTTTTTTTTGCACACTATGAGGTTAGTAACTTTTAAAGAACTAAAGTAGTTTGCATTAGTGGCTTTAGGGAAAATATATTATGCAAACGAAAATAAATTCTGGAGTCCTTTATTGAATTTATGGTTGGGATAGCAGGTGACAATTCCTGTCATGTGTGCATATGTTATTGCTTAAAAGTGAGTTTAAAGAATATTTTGAACCAAATATGACAAAAATGACAATTCTATTACAAAAGATGACAATGCTGTCTATTTTTATTAAAATCATGAACTATTTTAAATTCAAGATTTCTAATAACCTAAAAGCATTCTTTGAATCTTACAATTATATATAAGAAAACAATCTCAATAAAAGTTTATTCAAAACATTGGCCTAGGCATAGTGAGTTACATTTTTGAGAAAATAAACAGTTTTGTGGAAAAGTTCTAGGAGATTTTATAAGTAGAAATAAACAAGAAAACATTTTCAGAATATTAGACAGATGGAATTCCATTTCCTAAATTAGCAGGAAACAAATAGCTAGGTTTTGAATACGTGTATACCAGCCCACATAATAGTATCCATTTGAAATATTTTACTCTTTTGTTCTACATAACTTCATAGTAAAATGCCCTATTCTGAACATTTCCCACTTCATTCTGTTAAATACAAAAGTCAAATACAAACTGTCCCTTTTAGAAGAGCAAGAAAACTTGTTTGAGACTGCTGAAGATTTGCATTCTTTTATTTTTCAATTTTAAGAGAACACTTAAAATAATATTAATTCTCTTCTTAAGTAAAATGATTACAATAGTATTAACTTGGAATGGTTTTGATGAATAAATTTATTATATATTCACCATAACAGAAATGCCCAAGAACTTCCACCACTGTCTCTTTGTCTTTCTTAGTCTCCTCCCATTGTTTGATAATCTTAGTTTCCATACAAAGGCCAAGAGTTTGTCCTTGTTACTTACTGTCCATTCACTTACTATATTTCTGTGTGCAGCAGATGGGTGAGATCACCTGGTATTTATTCTTATCCCTCCTTGTGTCTGAAACATGTATAATCCTTAGTGCTGCCTATATAGGGTTCCCTGAGCACTATCACGAGTATCGCCTAAGCACCTCTAGGTGTGGCCCTATCTTATCAGCCATAATATCCCTTACTAAAAAAATAAGAAAAATAAAAGAAAATAGACCATATTTCCATTCTTTGAAAAACTATTTTCAAGGGAGGAAGTTGAAGAAGAAAGAGTAAAACAAAACCACAGTAACAAAAGAATAAATTAAGAACCAAGAGACTAGAGAAATAAAAGAAGTAGAAAGTCATTACTCTATTGGGCTTCACAGTAATTAAAAAAAGACAAATAATGAAATATTTTTTGAACTTACAATACTACTTGCACATGCAGCAAATTCCCTAAATGCACAGCAATTGCAAACGAACATTTTGTTTGTTGCAAGTGCTCATTATTTCTGTTTGTCCATTAACTTCATTATAATTTCTTTGCAATCACAGATGGTTTGTGCATAAATATATTTCCATTTTTTGTAGAAGTTACTTTCTTTCTGCTTTAATGTTATATTGGCTTAATTTCATATTTTATGTCTTAAAACTCTTTAGCTGATAGATCATTTAAACTACGTATATTCATTTTATACCTAATGTGTACTGGGATTCACATAGTTTATGGCTTTCAGAGACAATTTCCATATTACTTAAAAATCATTCCATGTTGTGATAATGATTATAATTATCGCTCATCACCTAATAATATGGAGGTTCTTCTATAGTTACACTCATCTTAAAATTTTAGGTCCCTTCTAACAACTGCAGAAATCTGTCACAGCACAGTCATTAACACTTGAGGAACATTTTGCAAGCATTTCCCAGAAGAGCTCCAAAAAATTTTCATTTAATGATAAAGTTCAGTTAGTTGTTATACTGACTAAAGAATAATTCCAACAAGTCCATGAGAAGTAGAGAATCGAAACAGTGCAAAATATAGGTACTTTTACCCTAAACTTAAAAAAAAAATAATTTAAAACATTAAGAGCTTCTTTGAAAGACTTCCAAATAAAACATTCTGTGAAGTCATTTTATATAATGTACTGTGTTGTAGGCAGGCAGACAGGGGCACACCACATGGCAATAAAAATTCCTGAGGAAGAAATAAAACTGGTCCTTCATCGATCCAGAGTCACACCTGTTGTCACATGGAACCAGACATGATAAGGTCACTATCAAAAACAGATCCTGAGGGAAGGGAAGGCCAGGGGGAATGTGTGAAGCCCTAGGCCACAGGCCCTTCTAATAGCTTTAGCTGATTAAATCTCCTGAGGGAGATGAATCAGCCTTCCCCCCCAGAACCCAGCTCAAAGAAGACTCCAAAGCATTCCAGTCAAAGAAGACCACTCCCAAAGTCTACTCCCTTGGCAACGGCCCTAGTAACCGAGGTTGAAGCCCCATATGGGAGTAACTTTGGGAAAAATCTATAAAAAGCCGTCCTGACCAAAGGACAGTGTGCACATGCTGCCTGGGCACACATGTTGCCTGTCAAGCACATGCTGCATGGACACACATGCTGCCTGAGCCCATGTGGCCGGAGCACATGTCATGCCTGAGCACGTGTGTTGCCAGCATCTCCCCCTCTTGAGATGTGTACTCTCTCTCTTTTTCTCTCCCCTCCCCCTCTCCTAAAACCTCCTTAATAAATTCTATTTGACTTCACTGCTCGTTGACTCCTGAAAATTCTTTTTCTGCGAGGAAGACAAGAACCCTAAGGCAGCCCTGGGCAAGGCCTAGGACTGACTTTCCTTTCCTGCAAAGAGCAATTCCTCGCTCCAGCCTGAGTCCATGGCTCCCCGAGAAACCTCGGGTGGTGCGGATCAACTCCCGTGCCTAGAGATCAAGGGGGACATCAGGTGTAGCTTGGACGGCCACCTCGTGGGGCTGGTGGGGCTCAGGCCCACGCCATGCAGGGGGCTTATCGCAGACTTTATCAGTCCTTAGCCTGCCCAGCGGGTCCCGGGTGGCAGAGGTGGCTGGGGAGAAAGCGACCCATCTCTCTCCCCTTCCGGCTCACATAAGTCACCCGTGGGGTCCACCTGCAACAATAGAACTATAGAAACAATTCCTGAGAAAAGAAGTCAAAGATATTTTGAGCAGCAAAGAAATAACTAGCTTTTCTTTTTTCATCTGCTTGTTTACTTAAGTAATCTCCTATTTGTTGTTAATAAAAAATTAAAGAAATGACATTTCCTTAATTGGAAATGTGGATAATTATTTGGGAATTAATAATTCCTTCCTTCTTTCCTTCCTTCCTTCCTTCCCTCCTTCCCTCCTTCCTTCCTCTTTCCTTCTTTCCTTCCTCCCTCCCTCCTTCCCTCCTTCCCTCCTTCCCTCCTTCCCTCCTCCCCTCCCTCCCTCCCTCCCTCTTTCCTTCCTTCCTTCCTTCCTTCCTTCCTTCCTTCCTTCTTCCTTCCTTCCTTCCTTCCTTCCTTCCTTCCTTCCTTCCTTCCTTCCTTCCTTCCTTCCTTCCTTCCTTCCTTCCTTCCTTCCTTCCTTCCTTCCTTCCTTCCTTCCTTCCTTCCTTCCTTCCTTCCTTCCTTCCTTCCTTCCTTCCTCAGCAGCAGCAACAAGGCAGAGTTTCTCCCAAGTCCATCCCTCTCCCTTTTCCACAGGGATGAAGTCCGGCAAGATCTAGGTCTTCCTCATTTGTGCCGGAGGCTGCTGGCCAGTGCCCCCGCCACATATGTTTATATATTTTGTGAATTTTGCCTTTATGATTCCAACAATGTTATTATTGAGAATAAGGAAGACTTGTTCTATACTGTAATGAAATAGTTATAGCCATCTCTCTCCCTGCAGGGATAGCAGAAGAAAAATCTTTTTGAAATATTCCCAGACTTGTCTGGTCTCTTTCAACAATTTATATATTTTTTAAAATCCCAAAGACTGGTTTTATCAAAGCTCAATCGATCTAGAGGAAAAGATGTAGCCATCTCCAGCTCATTCTGCCCATCAGCATTGCCAATAGGTAGGGAAAATGAGGCTCCTGTGTTAATATAACAAACCAGGGGCATTACTAGCAAAAAGACTGAGATATAACCAGATACTATTAGCATAAAAGTAGTATACATATTATATAGTAGGCATAATAATAAAATGATATATAATGAGATATAATTAGAGATTAGTTCCTCTCTACTTCCACTAGGTCCAGAGCATAACTAGGGTTCCTATATAATAAAAAAGATTAAAGCTTAAGAAAATCGTAATCCTCAAAAACTAGGTTTGAAGGTTGACTAAGAAAACTCAACAGAAATGGAGAAAACATAGTTAAGGGCATAAAAAGAAATATTGGCCTAGGATACCATAGTTGGAGAAACAGTAAACATAATCTACTTACTATCCAGAGAATTAAAAAAAATCTTATTTTATTTTCCTTAATTGCTTTAATCTAGCATTAATATAACTTTCAATAACAACAGCAATAACCATATAAAAGGTATATACAAAATATGGGGCCAGAGTGATAGACCAGGGGGTAGGGCATTTGCCGTGCATGCGGCCGAACCGGGTTCGATCCCTGGCATCCCATATGATCCCCCATACAGTACCTGGAGTAATTCCTGAGCACAGAGCCAGGAGTAACCCCTGGTATGACCCGAAAAGCAATAAATAGATAGATAGATAGATAGATAGATAGATAGATAGATAGATAGATAGATAGATAGATAGATAGATAGATAGATAGATAGATAGATAGATAGATAGATAGATAGATAGATAGATAGATAGATAGATAGATAGATAGATAGATAGATAAAAGAATAACTGACGAGTACAAAAAATATCTATTCTGAAGAAATAAAAACAACAGGGTCTGATTCAGATATGTGTAAGAATCTGATATTATCTTACTGGAATTTAAAAAAAATAATTTATAATTTTTTTGTTTTTGCTGCGTAGAGCTCCACCAAGCAGAAGAGCTTATCACAAGCCTGGTTCATCAATAAATGCACGAGATTAGAGGCGACTACAAGAGAATCCCACCCACACGGCAGAGCCTGGCAAGCTACCCGTGCAGTATTTGATAGGCTAAAAACCAGTAACAATTATGGACCTCATTCCCATGACCTGATGGAATGGTTTTTGGCTCTTTTTGTTCCTGGAGCAAGTAGATATCCTTCGGCTACACTAACAGGACATATGGAGATGTTTCTGGTGCCCGCTCGAGCAAATCAATGATCAACAGAAATACAAGTTATACAAGTGATTTTTTGTCTTTACACATATAGAGTCAGACAAGTACAGATATAAAAATTAAAATAAAAATTTTTGAAAGATCAGAAGTCAAAACATATATATTTAAAAATAATGTGATAGATATTTAAAAGATGTTTTAATGTGATTATCAGTAAAATCAACATGGGAACTGAAAGCAAATGTGATTTTGAAGAGAGATAATAGAAAGTTTCCAAACTGAAAATCAAAAGAAGTTTAGGATAAACACATTAGCAAAAAATAAAAACAAAAAACACATTAGCAAAAAATAAGGCTGGGGGAGGGGAGGGAATCAGGGGACATTGGTAGGAAATGGGCACTGGTGGAGGGATGGGTGCTGGAACACTGTATGACTGAAGCCAAAACATGAACATCTTTGCAATTGTATATCTCATGATGGTGCAATAAAAATTTTTAAAAAATAACTAAGAACTTTAGGAAAATTATAAAAATATAACATATTCAGTGCATATATAAGATTGAATTATAAAGAAAGAAGAAAACATCAGACGTAACATAGCTTCTGGACAATAGAACCCTCCTAAAATTAATGACACACAAAACCACAAATTCAGGATACACAAGAATGTTCGACTATACGTGTTTAAGAAATAAAGTACAAATAGCTTGTAATTTATTTAAACTTTAAGATCAAATTAAAGACAAATTAAAATTTGTCTTAAAATTATTTAAAATGAAAAGAATCCAGGTTTACAGGTAGTCCAATAGGGATCAATTTTAGAAAAGACATCAGACTTTTCTTCAGGTATCAGGCAAGCAAAAAAAAAGTAGGGTGGATTTCTGAAGCATTCATTTAAAAATTATACTAGAATAAGAAATCAAGCAAAACAGTTCCTCATAATTAGAGAAATACTTTTCAGAGCAACCAAAGTTAAAAGAACATATTACCAGTAGACTTGACTTGTAATAAAAATTTAAGAATAAAAAATATTTTTTATAAAGAAAAAATTATAGCTCTGAAAGTTTGTGTCAGATATGCATCTAAAGTTATGGAAAATGCAATGAAATGTTTTTAATTTGCCGAAGAGAGAATTTTGTTTAACCAACAGAAACTATATTGCATGATTATAAATTATGTATAATGCAATAGATGCCAGTGATTCAGTGTGTAAAGACTTGGTACCACTCTATTAGTAGCAGTGCAGGACATTGTCATCTGAAACAGTCTATAAATTGGTGGCATAGTGCTTTCTCATGTGGGCAACCGAAAAATAGAAAAATAACAGAAAAATCTTAAATAATATCTTTTCTTTTTTTCCCTTTTTCTAACACTCAAAGTTTTTGGTATCTAGGTCTAGTAACGATGTCCCTTGAATTTGACTGCAGTGTATTGGGAGACCTTTTACACACACACACACACACACACACACACACACACAAATAGATGACTACACACATATGTACATGTCGAAGCTTAAAATAGCTGTATTGGAGCTGGAATTGTGACTCCCCCTCATGGGAGTCCCAAGGCCCCAGGCTTAAGGGACCTCTTTTGGGTTCCATACCCCCTTAACATTACTTGGAGATGAGGGGTGACTGGCAGTAGATGCTGGGACCTAGCTGGGTCCCCAGCAGTACAAACTGTCCGTTAGGGGCCCCCAGCCTGCTCCCCTGACCCATCCTCGGAATAACCAGCAAGGCTAGAGATTTCTGTAGAATGCTATTCTTTAATGTTACTTTGTTTCCTCTCTTGCTTGCTCTCTGCAGGAACCTCTCCTCTATTTCTCCTGCAGGGTGCTCTGTCTTTGGGGGCTGGGGGAGGGGTGTCTATGCAGGCTCGTCTCTCTAGTCAGTGCCTCTCACTTCCATGATGTCTATGTTCAAAGCTTCATGTTCTGGTCCCATGTCAGGACGTCTCCTTTGAGGACCTTTTCCTTAGGGCCTTTCAGCTCAGGGCTTTTCTCTTGAGGGCCTCTTTTCTCTGGACTCCTTAGATATGTCCTTATCTATTTCCTAGTTACCTTCTTTCATCTTTTGCTACCCCCTATCTAATTCTTTGAGTTCTTCCTGTTGCCCTGCTGCAGGTGGTCCTAATACTCAGTAGCCATGAAGCTCTGTAGCCCTGTAGCTTTGATGCCAACCTTCAGGCTCAGGCACCAGGCCCAGTGGCTCTGCTGCCGGCCCTCAGGTCTAGGCATCAGGAGCAGCTTCTCCCTGCTGTTATCACCAGGCACAGGCCCTCATGGCCTAGGTGCTGGCCAGGCATCAGAGGCTGCTGCTCTCTCAGTCTGGAAGCTGCCCCCTGGATGCTCTCCTGGGGCCCTTACTTATAGTCACGGCCAGCTTCAGAAGCCTGGCCTCAACTGTCTTAACAGACCTTGGGAGGTACTGTGCCTTTAAGATCCCACATGTGCATATATTTTACACAGATATGTACTGTATAAATTTAGATACATATGTACATATATACAAATACTATCTTTCAATAATGTTGTGTGCTTTGATGCATATATATGTACTAAAGCACACAACATTATTGAAAGATAGTATTAATATACAGCAGTGTTAGTATGCTTTTTTAATAGATAACTGTTCTGAAATGTGACACTTTAGTTCAGTGGTAGAGCACATGTCTGTATGTGTGTGGCTGATTACTGGCACTCAAAAAATATATAGTGTATTTCTTTTTTAAAAGTTACTAACACACTTTAAAAAAGCAAATATGCAGCATAGTGGATTTTGACCACAAACGAAGCATATTATTTAATCAAAAATTTATAGGTTCCTGGATTTTTAATAACAATTGTTACAGGAATAAAAAATGAGGTAAAGGAATTGTTTCGATACATAAAAATATCAACAAATTATTACATAAGAAGATTCTTCATTGTTTGTTATTTAAGTTAGATCTCCTGAGCTTCAAAGCAAAATTATTTAAGAAAAACTAAAAGGAATATATAAATAATAAGTAGTAAAAATATCAACTGAAACAATATTTTAAAAAATCCATTTAGTTAAGTAGGAAATTTAACTAGAAATGGAAGAATAATACTTATAATATTTAAAACGCATGGTCGTGGTCTCTTTCTAGTCACATTAAATATGAGTTGGACAGATTCACGCAAATTAGCTTATTGGGATTGAAATGAGTATTTCAATAATCATGTCATTCAATCCCTAATCAAAAATCCAATCTGTTCTTTTGCCATCTGACTTAATTTTTTTATTCTCTTGAAAACTGTTTTGTGCAGACATTGTTTTCTTTAATAGCTCTATCCTCTTTACTGCAGAAGTTTTATGCGTATTTATGTAAGGCACGGCATGCGTTATGCATTATACATCCTGCTGTTAGCTCCGGGCATCGGGGCAGTGCTGCACAAATACAAGGTCATCTATTGAAAGTTTATGGATGATTCTGCATCTTTCTTCCAAATTAGTAATGATTTTTCAAGCTGCAAAAAATTGATCTTGAGCTGAGAAGAGAAAACATTATGAAAGGAAAACAGAAATAAAAATGTTTCCAAGACCTTCTGTTCAAAAAATATATTTCCATTCAAATTCGCTTGAATTTTATATTTTTGCAGTCCTGATCCAAGTATCATTTTTCTGGGCCAAACTAGTAAATCTCAGACCTACCACTGTTCCCAATCTTCTCTCTTTCTGCTGTTAGTTCCTCTGCTGCTTCTTTGCTACTCTCCCTCTCACCCAGCTGCCAGACTTATTTTCCTAACATACAAATTGGACCTAGACTCAGTCTTTCATTGTTTCATATCCATGCCTTCAAAACCTTCCAATGGCCTGCAAGACCTTTCATGATTTTAACCTACCACCTTCATCTTTCTTCTTCCTTCTGTTTTTCCTCGCTCATTGTTTCAGCACAAGACCTTTAGAGCTTCTAGAGTGCTCTACACACAATCTTGTCTTGCAGTCTCAGCACCCATATTCCTTCGGCCAGGGAGACTATTGTTCCACATACTCTATGTCGCTAACTTCTTCACGTTTAGGAATTTGCATAAATGCTACCATCTTCTCCATAACTACTTAAAATAATTTATACAAAGTAGATTTTTTTTTGCCTCAAATAAGACCACGAGTAACCCAAAATTTAATTTATTTTCATTTTAATCAAGGGGAGAAGGAAGAATGTGAGAAAGTGAAGTAATAGGGAAACAGGGAATGGGGCCTTTGTTATACTGGTTATGTGGGAGAGAGTTGTAGCTCTTTATACAAAGTATAGACCAGAAAAAACTAAAAAAAAAATCTACTCTATGCTGCGACACTGAACTTTGTAATGTCCCTGTCAAGGTGGCTGAGGGCAGGGAGCAGGATTGGGGTATAGGGGCACAAAATTTGGAAACACTGGTGGATGGAAGTTAAGCTGGTGTCGGTACGGATATTGAAATATTATATGTCTAAAATTGAGCTATTGATAACTCTGCAAATGACTGTTCTTTAATTAAATGAAAAAAATAGAAAACAAAAGATTATTTTCTTTGCTTATAGAGTATTATTTTTTCTTGTTTTTATTAATTACTTTGATTATTAGCTAATATATCTAGCAGGTAGTATGTGCCATAACAGTGGGTACATGAAATATTTATTAAACCAAGTCAAATTTCTTGCTACCTTGCATACCAATCTATTTCTGCACCACTTTCCTATACATCCCATCTTTTGCTAATATATAAATTTAGTAGTTGAATATTTTTTAATTCTTAGAGCAGACTTCACTTAACGATAAATTGCCACTCTTTGATGACCATAATAGTGTCTAATGAGAACATTACTGTTTTTCATGTTCCCTTAATTTTTGTTGTCGGATATATTCCCAAGCAATGCTCAGGTGGCCCAGGAGGCCCAAAAATGTTTCAGGTGGGCAGATTAATGCAAGAGTCCATGTGTTACATGCTGCTAGAAGAACCCCGTTGTTCTGAGTGGCGCTCAGATCACCAACGCTGCACCTGGTTATGCTTGATGTTCAGGGAACCATGCAGTGCTGGGCATCAAACCCAGGTAACAATGCCAGGCATGTATCCTAATCTCCTCATCCCTTCTCATTCTGATTTTTATGTATTTGATTTTTTTATAAAAGGGACCTAAATCAGCAGTGATGAGAAAATGGTGCACTGTAGAATATACGTAGCCTGATGGTACGAGTCTCAACATGTGGTGCTTGACCTGGGAGCCAGAAGTCCACCATAGCCATACCCACCAGTGGGAGGTGGCATCATGAGTAGAACCCAACGTAACTCTATTCCACTATTCAAGCATCTTTCTAGTCTCAAAGCAGTGGGAATTCCAAATGAGGGTGAGAGATTTCACTCTACATAAATTCAAGGTCAATATTAATGTAAATAATGTCTAACTTCTATTTCATTCTGAAAAAGTTTGGCTTGAGTTGTCTTGCCTGACACAAGGTAGTCACTTTTTTTTCACTGTCAACAATTCTCAGAGGCCTGTCAGCTTTGGAATGCTGAGTCATAAACTCATATGCTTTGCTTCCTCTGGATATGTCATCTTTATCTCTCTATAGACGATTACCTAACTTTCATTTCTATGCAGATTGGAGATGATCTTCAGAATAGTAAATCTAATTTGTAACTTATTTGCCATCTGAAAGCATTGAGATAAATAGGAATTTATCCCAGAATTTTTTCCTGACTGTTCTAAAGATGTACGACTTGATCTGTCCAAACTATGTGTGACACGTAGTTGAGACAACAAATCAAATATTTATATATTAGTTTTCCTCAGCACATATATTTTAGAGTTTCCATCCTGACAAAAAGCACACTATCAATATTATTTGGAAAGCCAGTAGTTATTCAGCCTCCCTCTGACGGGTGCTAGACTTGCATTAGACACATAGCTCTCTACACCTCATGCAGCTGATAACATGGCATTGTTGAGAGCTTGCTCGAGTTTTTCATGTCTCGTTTCAGTTGTCAGCTTTGACAGAATCACAGCTAACATGTGTTCTGGTATTCCAAATGTTTCCCCATGTATTATCTTTCTGTTGTTTTATAAACAACCTTGTAAAACAAGAGGCTGTTTCTCATGCCATAAATACTACATGGAAAGATTAAGGCACAAAAAGGTCTTATAAACCATAGTGCTTAAAAGAGAAAAAAGTCTTCCATAGAGGTAGGCTTCGAGTAGAAAGGAAACTGGGGTCGTTGATAGATGTGCGTAGACACTGGGGAAGCGATTAGTGTTGAAACAATGTACGCCTGAAACTCAGTCATGAATGATCTTATCATTGTGCTCCAATACAAATAAAATAAAGGAAAAAATAAAAGCTCCACTGATTTCTATTATGTGAAATTTTGAGGTAATTTCTTATTAATGAAATATCCCTGATGCCTATAGTCTAGATCTATATTTTAGAAAAATATTAATACATCTTCAGCCCATTATAAGGGTTGAGTTCTTATGATAAAATATAGATTTCATGAGAAATCTGGAATATTCATCTCTGTTTCCCTTCTGCTCTTTCTTTCTTTCTTTTTTTCTTTCCTTTCTTTCTTTCTTTCTTTCTTTCTTTCTTTCTTTCTTTCTTTCTTTCTTTCTTTCTTTCTTTCTTTCTTTCTTTCTTTCTCTCTCTCTCTCTCTCTCTCTCTTTCTTTCTTTCTTTCTTTCTTTCTTTCTCTCTTTCTCTCTTTCTCTCTTTCTCTCTCTCTCTCTCTTTCTCTCTTTCTCTCTCCCTCCCTCCCTCCCTCCCTCCCTTCCTTCCTTCCTTCCTTCCTTCCTTCCTTCCTTCCTTCCTTCCTTCCTTTTTTCCTTCCTTCCTTCCTTCCTTCCTTCCTTCCTTCCTTCCTTCCTTCCTTCCTTCCTTCCTTCCTTCCCTCCCTCCCTTCCTCCTTCCCTCCCTCCCTCCCTCCCTCCCTCCTCCCTCCCTCCCTCCCTTCCTTCCTTCCGCCTGCCCTCTTTCTTTCTCTTTCTTTCTTTCTTTCTTTCTTTCTTTCTTTCTTTCTTTCTTTCTTTCTTTCTTTCTTTCTTTCTTTCTTTCTTTCTTTCTTTCTTTCTTTTCTTTCTTTCTTTCTTTCTTTCTTTCTTTCTTTCTTTCTTTCTTTCTTTCTTTCTTTCTTTCTTTCTTTTCTTTCTTTCTTTCTTTCTCTCTTTCTCTCTTTCTCTCTTTCTCTCTTTCTCCCTTTCTCCCTTTCCCCCTCCCTCCCTCCCTCCCTCCCTCCCTCCCTTCCCTTCCTTCCTTCCTTCCTTCCTTCCTTCCTTCCTTCCTTCCTTCTTCTTCCTTCCTTCCTTCCTTCCTTCCTTCCTTCCTTCCTTCCTTCCTTCCTTCCTTCCTTCCTTCCTTCCTTCCTTCCTTCCTTCCTTCCTTCCTTCCTTCCTTCCTTCCTTCCTTCCCTCCTGCCAGCCTTCCTTTTTGTTTCTGAAAGTTGCTCATAGTTATTTTCTCACTCAGTGTTCAGGATTTACTCCTGAGGGTATTCAGAGGAGCAAATGAAGCAATGGTGATTTAACGGGGATCAGTCATGCACAAGGCATGTGCCTTAACTCCTTAACCTCTGCACAATATCACCAACCCAATTTTACATCTTTTCTCATAGCTGAAGAGTATTCTATTAGACCACTCATGTTTCATTTCAGTCCACACTTATTCACAAATAATTAGCAATGGCCTCAAACTTTCATATCTTCAGTTCAGAACTCTTCCATGAACTCCAGTCCCGTTGTTTCTGCTACTTTATATCTTTGCTGAAAAATTATTTCAAAGTTTAAATTTACATGATAGTGCCTTGATTTTACCCACCTAACAATTACTCTTGCAACATTTTCCCCTCAGTGGAGAGAAAATATACCTCTACTACAGCTTCTTAATAGAATGTGACCAGAGATCCTTTAATTTCTGACACAGAAGCTGAAGGTGAATAATGGTTGCTGTCTAAACTACTAATTTTTAAGATGGGTTACTCAGTAGTAACATAATATAGCATGGTTTCTATCATTTTATACTATTTGAAATAGCAGGTATGAGATAGATCACTTTGTTTTTGTAATGCCTTATTAAAGTTTACAGATAAAGGTCTTGAAATAAAAATTCCCAATTTTTGGAATTGCAGTCCAAATGTATTCAATAGAGGATCAATGATTTCTCCTAGTGAAAGATTCAGTGAGATTTATTTTGAATCGGCGACTTAGACATTTTACTTCTAGATAGTACATTGGGTAAGAAATTTGCCTTGGGGGCCAGAGCTATAGCATAGCGGGTAGGGTGTCTGTCTTGCATGCCACTGACCTGGATTTTATTCCCCGGCATCCCATATTGTCCCCTAAGCACTGCCAGGAGTAGTTCCTGAGTGCAGAGCCAGGAGTAGCCTCTGAGTAATGACAGGTGATACCCAAAAAGAAAAAAAAATTGCCTTGAACATGACCGATCCAGGTTCAATCCACAGCATCCTATATGGTCTCCTGAGCACTGCCAGAAGTGATCCGTGAATACAAAACCAGGAGTAGGTCAAACGCCAAAATAGCATAAAAGGAAGAAGAAACTTTATCTTTGAATGGAAGTACAATAAATTATATAAATGGAAATATCATAATTTAGTTTTGTTTTTTATAAGAAAATTATAAATGAAAAAAGTTTGATTGCTGCAAACCGAAGATCTCTAAATTTTTAAATCTTATGTTAATTTCTTCCTCTAACCATAACTCAAATAAATCATAATATCTATCTATGTAACTATATATATGAGTCAGACTTTACCAGAGAAGAAGACTCAATAAAATATATAAGAATACACACATAGCTATAAGATTTATACAGTTACATAATGCAATATAGCAATATTTATTTTAAAATAAATATAGAGAATAATAAAATATTTTAACAGTTCACAGGAAGTTAGTAGAGATTCAGGAGACTCAGTGACTTAGCTCCCAGAGCTAAGTCTGTACATTTTTTCTATTCAAAAGTCTACAACCTTAAAAACTCAGGAAAATGTAATGTTTCAGTCATACTCTAAGGTATAGAAATAAAGCTCATGTCCCAGTTTGAAACCATTTATTAGAGAGAAGACTTTGATCCAATTCATAGGGTCCATAAGACTATACATAAAGTAAATCACTGAATTTACCAGCATTATTTTTTTAAATCATAGTCTCCTAAGCTTACTAAATTTTGACTTTTCAGTAAATATAAAGGAAAATGTCAAATAGGACATTAGCAAAATCAGTATTGAGGATGCTAAATTTCCTAAGTCGTAAATTTCAAAAGATGCTCTATTCAGAATTGATCACGTTTTCTTATCTGTCTTTGGTTGCTTCTATTATCATAATGTATAATCCTTTATTTCACATATTTGTATATCAATGAAACAAAAATAGTTATCTATATCTAGTTCAAATAAATAAGCATAAATTATAAATTACCTAGGAACCTGTGCTTCTTTGTTAAAAATACAAACTGAATAATCTTTCAAAACTTAGTGATTAATGTCCTTTATAAGCCCTGATCTCATCTTATAAAAATAATAACTTCCTAGAAATCTCTAAATGTATAGATATAATACATTTTTATCACTTGTCCCTTATCAATTGTCTCACTTTTCTTCTTTCTTCTCGTTGATCATTGATTTGCTCAAGCAGGGACCAGTACCATCTCCATACGTCCTGTTACATGCTAGTGTTGCCCAAGGGCATTCGCTCGCTCCAGGAACATAAAGAGCCTCAAATCATTCCATCAGGTCATGGGAATGAGGTCTATAATTGTTACTGGTATTTGGCATATCGAATATGACACAGGTAGCTTGCCAGGCTCTGCCGTGCAGGTGGGATACTCTTATAGTCACCTCTGATCTCCAGCATTTATTGATTAACTGCATGGCCTCAAAGCAGCAAAGCGACCAGGGCTGTGACCAGCTCTTCTGCTGACTAGAGCTCTGATAAGAGGGTAGTCCAGATGTGGAAAATGGCTGCCCTCATGGTGTGGAGGTCTTCTAGCTTCTTGCAAGGCTCTGCTGAGGTGGCGGGCCAGGGCTAGAATCTGCCTCCCTCCCAGGTGCCTTGTGATCAGCTGGGCACAGGGAGAGCATAGCAGCTCTGCCCTGTGAATGTGAGTCTCGGGATCAGCATACCTGGGCTGGGCTTGAAAAACACTGCGGCAGGGTGGGTCTGTGAAGAGCTGGGCTGTGATCAGCTCTTCTGCTGGGTGGAGCTCTGACAAGAGGGGAGTTGGATGTGGAAAATGGCGGTATTCATGGTGTGAGGGGTCCTTTAGCTTCTTGCAAGACTCACATCCATGGGCCATAGCTGCTACAGGCTCTCCCTGTGCCCAGCTGATCACGAGGTGCCTGGGAGGGGAGGCAGGTTCTAGTCCTGGCCCGCCACCCGAGCAGAGCCTCGCAAGAAGCTAGAGGACCCCCACATCATGAGGGCTGTCATTTTCCACATCCAGACTCCCTCTCGTCAGAGCTCTACCCAGCTGAAGAGCTGATCACAGCCTGGCTCATCACAGACCCACCCTGCAGCAGTCTTTTTTCAAGCCCAGCACAGGTATGCTGATCAGAGACTCGCATTCACAGGGCAGAGCTGCTACCGGCTCTGCCTGTGACCAACTGATCATGAGGCGTCCGGGAGGGGAGGCGAAGTTATAGCCCTGGCCCGCCACCCCAGCAGAGCCTTGCAAATATTTTTTTATAATTGATATTATGTTTTTATGAACAACAGAGGTATCCAAAAGAAGGAGACAATATCTGGTATCAGTGGCAAAGAGATGGCCAGCCAGGCACCTTTTTCCTATGAGAAACTTTGATGACAGTATTATACAATGGCTCTAACTCTAAAGTTTGTGAACAGTGACATCAAAAATTCTATTGAGGAGTTGTTGATGCATTGATTAGACTTAGCTCTCAGAATACAGTATAAGCCACCTTCTACCATCTCTCTCTATGGTAATCATGAAAACTGTGGACATTCAAATAAAAATATTTACAAGCACCCAATTCCCAGACACGTTTCTTGATCCAAAGATTTGAACGGAACCCTCCTTCCAAGAAGAGTTCTGCAGCTTTAGGGCTCAGTATGAAGTCTATGTATAGGTCAGGTATTATGTATGGAGGGAATCCATTAACATTTTCAGACTTCCTGCACATGGCTTACTAAATTATGAGTTAACGTGTAGAGTGGTTCCTGTCAGAGGTGTTCTTGTCCTCATATAAAAGATCATGCTGCTCTCCTGCTCAAACTCACTCATCTATTTCCATTATTTTAGGTTACTTAAATCATTTTATGGTAAGATCAAAGAGCTTCACCTTTGTACCAAGCTTGTCTTTTGTATGACACATGAATCTGCCTTTAGTTTTACATCAGGCTCTGTCTCTGTCCTTAACCTTACCAGTTTAAAACCCCTTTGGCCCACCATTACAACTGTTCATACAAGCACAGGTCATGCAGAGTTAAGATCCATTTTATCTTTTTATAAATATAATAGATTAACAGTTATAAAAAGAAATAAAATTGTCTATTTATCTATAATTGTAGCATATCACTTTTGCTCTTCTTCCTAGACTTATTTCTTGAAGGAAAATCCTTTTGTTTTTGTCTATTTGCTTTTAGCATTTCAGACAGGTTTCTCCTTATTTCATAATCATATTCTTTTAATACTCTGTCACAGTTTATCTATTTTTTTTTTGCTTTTTTGGGTCACACCTGGCAATGCTCAGGGGTTTCTCCTGGCTCTTCACTCAATAATTACTCCTGGTGGTGCTCAGGGGATCATATGGCATACCGGGATCGAACCCGGGCAGGCATGGGCCAGCCGCGTGCAAGGCAAACACCCTACCCACTGGGCTATCGCCCGCTCCACAGTTTCTCTATTTTAAATCAATTTATCACCCTCATGAAGCGAAACATATTTTTCTTCACTTATGCTGCCACTTCACCCAATATACAGTTATCGGTGTTTAGTTTAGGAGCTGGGAGGGCCTCTCGGGGTGAGTCAGAAACTGAGGGTTTTTGCCTAGCATTACCTGGATAAACTACCCAATGCTAAGCCTGAGTCTGAAGATCATCTCAAGTTCTTCAATATCCAGGACAACGAGAACCATCCTAGGGACATTCAGGGACTTCCTGGGCAGCGCCAGAGTATGCTGGGGGCAGAAGCATGCAGTGCTACAGAGTGAGCCACAGGTACGCACATGCAGAACCTTCACATTCAAATGCTGTGCCTGAGTCTCAGTAGTGTTTATTTTTCAATTACCATTCTAGATTATTAATAGTCAGAACTGTAAGGTATTCTAAAATATTCCTAAATTGAAGCCAAAATGACAGTCCAATTTTTATATGCAATTATTCTAAGGCAAACTACAAATTTGTTTACAGGAGATTTTAATGTTTATTTTGCTTATTTGTTGTTTGATTTGGGGCCACAATTAGCAGTAGACAGTGATCACTCCTGGAAAGGTTTGGAGGCCATATGGCAAGTGAACACTGGTTAGTCACGTGCAAGGCATTGCGTTACCTGCTGTACTCTCTCTCTGGCTCTGAGAACAAATCGTTTTAAAAATTTTGATGAATTTCTTATTTCGGATAGCATTTATTTTTAGTATTTCTTCTTCATAGTATAAGATAAAACATTTACTTCCTTTTCAAGCTCAGAACACCTGTCTCAGAATAGTGATTCTGACGTTTTGCTTAACTGTTTTTCCAGGACTCTCTGTTTTACATATCTTGTTTTGGGTATCTTTTATTTTTTTCTGAAAGTTCCTTTAATGCTTTGAGAAACAAATGGCTAATAGCAGGCAAGCACTCATAATCCCATCAAGTTTGAATATGAAGTCTTACGTTTCTTTCTACCTGGCTAAAGGGTTGACAGTGTATAGAACTAAAGAGTGCTTCTTATGGCAGGTTAAAAGCTTGGTGCAAACTTCATTTTTATTCATTTTCTTATCCATATATTTGCCTTCCAATATTTGTAGTATTGGAATATTTATACCTTTGCTGCTATTTTGGTGAAATTCATATATATTTTAATATATTTTTAAATTGTCTATATTTTTATTACTTTTATTAACTTTTGCAACTTGTAGAGATCTCTATTTAAAAAAAGAGTTCAAGAATATTGAGGCATCATGACATACAGTTATTTGTAGTTGAGTTTCAGGCATGCAATGTTTGAACACCAATTCCATCACTACTGTCAAGTCCTCTCCCCTGATGTCCCCACTATTCTTCAACTCCAGCCTATCTCTTTGAGAGGCACGTTTTAAGTTTGGTTGTTGTAGTTTGAATCTCATGCTTTCGGTTTTAGTTTTTTTGGTTTTATAGTTTGTAGATGTAGAAATAGCACTCCTCTAATGCTGCCAATATTTCTGAGTCATCTGCTACCACTGCTACCATCTGATTCTTCTATTCATCTGATTAGAAGAATCATCTGATTCTTCTCACTTCTCTGTCTCAGTTTCATTCCTGACCTATTAGTTTTATAATTTAGGATACAGGGTAATCCATCTTTGATACCTTGATTCCCTTGTTCTTTTATTCTATACAACACACATATGTGAGACTATATGATATTAGTCCTATTTATTGACTTACTTCTCTTAATATATCTTCCAGTTCCAAACAAGTTGCAACAAATTGCATGGTTTAATTGTTACCTGCAGCTACAGAGTCCATTAATAGATATATAGATATATATGTCATTATACATATATTACAGTAACTTTAATAAACTTGGTGTACTATTCTATAATTAAACAACTAACTTTAAAATGCAACCAGAGCTGGAGCGATAGTCCAGTAGGTAGGGCGTTTGCCTTGCACACGGCTGGCCTGTGCTGACCTGGGTTCGATCCCCAGCATCCCATATGGTCCCCGAGCACCGCCAGGGGTGATTCCTGAGTGCAGAGCCAGGAGTAACCCCTGAGCATTGCCGGGTATGACCCAAAAAGCAAAAAAAAAAATGCAACCAGACTTCTTCAAGAATAAAATGATTCATATATATATATGTATATATACATATATGTATATATACATATATACATATACATGTATATATACATACACATATATACATATATATGTAAATATATAAAACTTCACTTATACACTTGTCTTCCCATTGTTTATCGATTTGCTAGAGCGGGCACAAGTAGCATTGCCATATGTCCTGTCACACGCTAGTGTAGACAAGGACAACTACTCGCTCAGGAACACAAAGAGACTCAAACCATTTCTTCAGGACATGGCAATGAGGTTTATAATTGTTATTGGTTTTTGGCATATCAAATAAAACACAGGTAGCTTGCCAGGCTCTGCCGTGCGGGTGGGATACACTTGTAATAGCCTCTCATCTCGTGCCAAAAGTCTCAAGAGATCAAAAACACTGGCAGGATAAAAGTTCTGAACTTATTTTCAACTCAGAAGATATTCTACACCAGATATTCTAATAATCCATTGCAGAAATAAAACAAATATGTACCTTTGATATACCAACATAAGGCATTTGAACCAAATTTCGTAAAACACAAGATCTTCTTTTGCTTAGTTGCAAGTTGTTGTATCTCAATTAATTTTGAAACACCCTAATTTCTCATTAGAATTTGACTAAGGCTTATAAAGTAAAGCTTTGCACGATCTTACAAAGTTCTTATCTCTTCCCTGATTCTGGCTCTAACTTCCACCCTTTCTTAACAGCACAAGTTTTGGAGCTGAGAGAATTTCAGGGATAAGGAAACGCTTAACCTTTACAATTAGACCTCTTAACCTTTTACCATAAGATCTAGATTGAGCATGTTAATTTCTTCTCATGGTCAACACTCAAGTTTAGAGCACATTGCCTATCCCTGGTTTAACAATCTATCCAATTCCAACTTGGTTGTATCTAACACTTCTATGTTTCACACAGACAAGACAAGTTAACTGCAAACAATTGGTGGCCACCACACACGTGTGCACACACACACACACACACATATACAGTTGATCAATCGATCTTTTGCTATTATTTGACCCTTTGGGAAGGGAGGAAACTGATAGATTGAGAAAAGAAGGGTAGTCCTCCAGGGCAAAAGAATAGCCCTGCTTCGGCTGATGGGGACCTTGCCCTGCGTTTTTCAGCCTGCACAGCCTCTGTCCCCTGCCTGTGTTCTACATGGGTCAAGAAAGCGCTTTTGTTGACAAAACCGGCAACCTAGGTTATGGCCAATTTAGTTGTAAACCTGAGATTGTGGTATGCTACCATTTTCAGCTTTCCTAGTTCCAATTTCTGAGTTTAGCTTTCCTAGTTCCAAGTTCTAGTTGTTGTCGTAGTGGCTGTTGCTAAAGATATAGCAAAAAAAGTTAAAATCATTTACGATGTCCAGTCTCTGGAGATAGATGTTAGTGAGGGCACATTCACGATCACGATCACGATCTTCCCGTTGATCATCTATTTGCTAGAGCGGGCACCAGTGATATCTCCATATGTCCTGTCTCATGCCAGTAGAGCCAGGGGCATCGGCTTGCTACAGGAACACAAAGAGCCTAAAACCATTATATTAGGTCATGGGAATGACCTAATATAATTGTTACTGGAATTTGGCATATCATATACAACACGAGAAGCTTGCCAGGCTTGCCGAGCGGGAGGCAAACTCTTTTAAACACCTCCAAATAAAGCATTTATTGATGAACCGCGCGGCCGCATTAGGCTGTAACAAACCTGTAAGTGAAATATTGCATTTATCCCCTTCAAGAACCCTTTTCGTACAGCACAGCTAGGGTTGCAGGGTCCAACAGACACTTTATACAAAGGTCAGGACGTTTGGGCAACTCCCAAAACAACCTAACATAGGGAATTTCTGAACATTTCCCCATAGTCAACAAAATAGGTCTGCTTACATTTTAAGTTAGTTGTTTAACTACAGAAAAAGACACCAAGTTTATTCAATGATACTGATGGCAAAAACTGCTGAACTGTGGGTATAAGTATGCAACACAATCAATAATATTTTTTAGAAAGGACACACATTCCTGTGATGACAAAATAATTATTTTAGAGTTAAACAGTGAATATTGCAGGAGTAGGGGTGGTGGTACAGATGAGACGGTGCCTCTTTCCGTGTGTCCAACACAGGTTTGATCTCAGCTCCGCATCTGGTCCTTTGAGCCCATGAGGATAGACCCTTGAGCACAAAGCTAAGAATGAATTCTTAGAGCAGTCGGTGTGACTTAAAAACTACAATTGCTGACAGACAATGAAAACAATAAGCTAAATTACAACAAAGTCTAGAAATGTTGATTGGGCTCTCAAATAATTTGAAAGAGGGTCTTTTTTTTTTCTCTTTTATATTTTTCTTTATTTTGTAGTGTATTTCTCTTCCAACCTATAGTTTTTTTTTAATTTTTTATTTTTACAACTACAAAGATATACAATTAAAAAGTTCATATTTGGGTTTTGGTCATACAGTGTTCCAGCACCCATCCCGCCACCAGTGCCCATCTCCCACCACCAATGTCCCTGGTTCCCTCCCCCTCCCCAGCGCTCCTCCATGGCAGATTCTTTATTTCTTTCCCTTTCTCTCTCTTTCTCTTTTCCTTCCCTTCCAGACTATGGATTACAAAACATACACTAAAGGGTTGTCGTGTGTATCTTTTGCCTCTATTTAATGCTCAGTTCTAGGTTGGTATTAGTACCCTCTACAATTGTTAGCACACTGTTCCATTTTCTGTCTTACCTAGCCTCTGACTCCCACACGTTTGTGATAATACCATGAAAGGCAGTCTTTAACATAGATAAAGTATATGTAAGTTTCAAAATGGTCATTTAGAGAGCTAAAGATTAGAAAGAAAAATAATGAACAACCATTTGATAAAAGTAAAAGAACGTGTTTTATTAAGGAGAAGAAGTAAATAAAGTAAGAGAAAGAAGGAAAAGAAAAGGAGGCACAAAAGGAAAGATGAAAGAAGAGAAAGGAAGAGAAGAAAGAAGAAAAAGGAGGAGGTAGAAAGGAAAGGGAATTCATCTAATTAGTGTTAGAGAATACAAGCTAAAATCAAATGAAATATGATATTTACTGACAAGAAGTAAAGTGAAGTGAACATACATATTGATGGGAACACACAGCAAAAAGAAATAATAGTCTACTCTGGAATAATAAATTCCCTAAAATTTGTTGGAATAATCTTCAAAACACAAACATATCCCATATCAAAAAATTCTGCTCTGATAGGTAGAGATAACCTTATAATTTCTGGTACTAAATGTTTGTATTAATAATCCATGAAAACAATAGAGATGAAACACTTAACTAAAACTACTCGATTACTCAAATGACAAATTGAATTAAAATGTGGCTTACTCACCCAACATATTAGTATTCAATAATGGAAATGAATAACTTAAAGCTACTTGAAATATGTGGATACATCTTAAAATAATAACAGTGAAGAAAATTGTCAGAGAAACACAAAAGTAGGTACTATTTGATCCATTAATACCTCATCATATCCAGGTAAAAATATGCAGTAGTACATACAATAGTAGGAATACAATAGTAGGAGCATTTCATTTATGTTATTTAATTTTCCACAGCATTCCTGGGGAAATGAAGAATTTTGTTAGGATAGCTAATAATCTATTTCTTGATTGGGTATATTGGTTTAAGAAATGGATTGAGCTGATAACCATACAATTACAATTACATATTATAGTAATATTTTTTGTGCGATTATCATGTTTCATGAAAACATTATAAAAATAAATAACAATACAATGACAGGAAGAGGAGAAGAAGATTGAATGTGAATAAAGTTTCATTACTGGAACCCGAGTGGTAGTACAGCAGGATGCTTGCCTTGCATGACATCAACCCACATTCGGTCACCCATGTGGTGTCCTGAACCCAGCGAGAATGATCCCTGAGTGTATTGCTTGGAAAAAGTCCTGAGCACTGTTGGGTGTGGCCTAAAAACTAAAAATGAAAGAAAGGAAATTTTCATTATAAATTAACTTTTGTTGAAGTTGCAGGAAGGACAATAATAGTGGAAAATAATTCCATTTTTTCTCTACTTAAATATGCTTTAAATGGCCCCCAATTTTTTTAAATCGATTCTTATCCTAAACTATATAATATCTTTTCTGGTTCTTAAATGAGGATAAAATGTACTAAAGTATTAAATATTAGAGATTTCTTTTAATTTATATCTGGGGCTGGAAAATTTATTTTTTCCCAAGGCAGTGTTTTCCATTTACCATATACCACAAATAAATTTGCCTGTTAAAGAATCCAGAAGACTTTCCTTTTGTGTCTGTTTTCAAACAACATTCTATATTGATTGCTGGACATTTGGCCGATGTTATTTAGTAGAGTTTTGCCACCTAGCTTAGACACAACCTGTTTTACAGTAAAAGGGCTTACCTTAGAGGTTTTGAGTTCTTTCCCAAAATAAATAAATAAATACATACCATACATAAAAAGAGAAAGACTCGGAGGCAATAACTTAAAATACGAATGATGTGAAGCTTGAGTTGATAGTCACACTACTTTCAGGATGGGGGTGAGTGTCTTGTTTTCCTTTATGAAAAGCCATTCTTATTGAGGGATAGGATTTATAATACTGCTTTCTTACATCTTTCTAACCCACACTCATCACCAGTGGGGCTGCTTCCCTCCACCAGTTACTTTCAGGTTTATCTTACTCCAATCCATTCTTCACATTGTGGTTGAGAAGGAGAGCTCTACAATATGAATTTGATTAAATTAAAATCCTACTTAAATCCTTCATTGGCTTCCTGTTTTCTTTAGGATAAATTATAATCATTTCCTAAGCCTTTATTCTTTGTCATATGCACGCCCTGTAATATCATTTTTCAGATCTTCCTATCTCACCTGCTTCTGCATTTTTCTATGTGTGCTAACCTCTCTCTCTTTATTTTTTGTTTTTTGCTTTTTGGGTCACACCCGGCGATGCTGAGGGGTTACTCCTGGCTCTGCACTCAGAAATTACTTTTGGCAGTGCTCAGGGGACCATTGGGATGCCAGAGATCGCACTCGGGTAGGCCGTGTGCAAGACAAGTGTCCTACCCACTGGACTATCACTCTAGCCCCAAACCTCTCTTTTATCTTCACATATTTATTCTTTGTTGTTTGAAATTTCCCAACTAGAACTATGCCCTAACACAACCTTTCAAATTCCATTCACCTACTATAAAAAGTTCTGACTTCTGAAGACCAGTGTCCATTAGAGGTTTTAATATATAACATTTTATAATAATAGTAGAGCCACTATATAATAATTATTCAATAACTTATTCGTCTCTACCTTTTCTTAAAACCCATTTTGGGAAGCATGTTTTGTATTTTTCATTTTGCAATACTATACAAAATATTAGTTTCCTAAGTTACATGTTTTTGATAAATATTTGTGAAATCAAATTGATAAATGATCAGAAATTAAGTTTTCCAATGTAGAACTTCAACAATATAAAAACAGTCTGTAATAAATGTTCACTATTATGAAGGCTTATTTGGCCAAAGGTGGTTTTGGCTCTCTTAAAACTTACACATCAGCCCCTTACATATAATTTTCTGCTGCATATTCAAATTGTTATCAATGACATATAGGAAAAACTATGTTTTTCCCAAAAGTCTCCATTAAATGAATAGAAAATATGTTTGATGAGTCACATTTGAATTTGATAAAAATAAATTATTTGTCAAATTCTACAGCTTGTTCTGTTTCCCTTCTCCAAGGCCTATGGATTGTTTCCCACCTCAATATTTGTCATCTTTATTTTAATGTTTGCAGATGTCAAATACAACGTGGCTCTATGACCAACAAATATTTTATAGCCAGAGATTTTTTGTATATACAGCAGCCAAAAAAAAAAAGGAAGGGAGAAAAAACCTCTCTTCTGTGAATAGCTATCAGAGCCAATTGTAAAAAGTATCCAATTCTGAATGAAAACAAACACTGAAAGTTTCTCTCATAGATGTTGTAGGAAAGACCTTGTGTACCAGTCAGTGGAGGATCCATAAGAATTAGTTGCAGGGAGAGAAAAGTTTCTTGAGTTCAAAGATTATTTCTCGTATAATTGTGTAAGGAAAGCAAAATAACATGAATGAATTCAAATATTCAAGACAAACTAACAAAGACAGAAATTATTATATTACGCTACAGACCTAGACTAGTACTTGTCTGGTTTTATTTTTGTTTGCTTATTTATATTTTTTGTGGTGGAGCCACACTTGGCAAGAGTCAAGAATTTCTATTGGCTCTGAGCTCAGGGTTTACTCCTGGAAGGGTCAAGAGTCCTTATGTGGTTCGGGGATAAATTCAGAGTCCACAGAAAGTGCCCTACCCACTGCACTGTAGCTCAGCATGGCTTGTTGGTTTTAAAAACTCCAACTTTCAGACTATTCAAGAATGATCTGTTGTGACTATGCCGACTACTTACCTAACAATACTACATGCCCTATCTACAGATAAGGCCAACTAATATGAAAAAATTAGAATTCTTTCTCTGAAGACTTTGGAAAAGAAAATAAAAAAAAATAATTGCTTATCTAGATAAACTGAACTCTTTTAGACAGAATGTGCCTTAGATCACATGTACATGTTTTTTAACTTTGTGTTAGAATCTGACTCCATTTTTCATATGTAACTAATTATGAATTTTAGAAATCACCTCTACTCCTCAAGCTCCATATCTAAGGCAGAAAACTGAATGTACTATTTTGATGCTATTCGGAAGTTTAATTTTCTCAGCACCTATTACTACGAGTATCCACAATGGCAAAATCCACTATGGAAAAAAAGTAAAACACTCAGTATGTTTTCCTCTCCCAATTTTCTCAAGCTGTTTCAGGCCTGCTACAGAGACCAGTTTTGCTGTCCTCCAGAAAACCTCATTAGGAGATTTCTAAGCCTTTTATACTCTCTAGGGGCTTGTGCAACTTCATGAGCTTCAACATTCACACTAAAATTTGAGTGACCACACAGATTCACAAATGCTCTCTAAGTGGTAGTCAGAGATATTCATGCATCAGAAGGCTGTGAAACTGCAGCACATATTTCAAATACGGGTAGGGACAAACGAAAATAGTTTAAAAAGCAAAGCTGAGCTCTCTTTGGAAATAAAATGTGTCATTCAGCTCCTAGAACAAATAAATCTGTGTTTTTCATGATCAAATGTTGTGGAGACTAGTGCAGACTGCATAATACTTGGGGACTGTCCATCAGTTTGTGAGACTGGAAGACATATGAAAAGAATTTAAGTGTGTAGATCTACACACTGGCACACATTTCAGAGGATAAGGTGACAACACAATCAAAGTATACCTCCTAATATGATGGATATATTCCTGGGATGTTATGTTAAACTACAGCAGGGTTTCTAATCATATCACTTTTTTACTGTTTTGTTATAACACCAATCCATCAAACCCCAAATACCAGTGACTTGTAGAAAAACTATCTAATTTAAGTACCTGCTATTAGTACCTACTATTATTGTATGTTGCTTTTATCTAAATTTGCATTTTCCAAGAACCTACCATTAATATAAAAGTATTAACTGTTTCACAGAATTACATTCTAGATTGTTCCATTGATTAGTAAGTGAAAGATATATACAATAAAGATGTAAGCATTTAAAATGAACAGCTTAATTCATTTTGACACATATTTGCCCCTGTTTAATCACTACAATAAAAACAAACAGCATTTGCACCAACTAGAAAGTATCCTCATGCCCGTATGAGGAAATCTATTTCCCAGTTTACTCCCAGAGAGTTACAGACTCGATTTCTACCACACTAGAATTAGTTTTCCTGTCCTTGAGATTCCTGTAACTAGATTTGCACAATTGTATTTCTATTTGGTTATTTTTGTTCACCATGTGTTTGAGAGACATCTACCATCTAGCATTATCTGTAGTGCAGCGTCCCATTGCAGTAATACATAACAGTTAACTTATTTACTTATGATGTCTTCGTACCTAACGCTTGTCTATCTTGTATTACAATTGCTGTTATTCAGTAACTTGACTCATATGAATACAAATTCAAGGATATTACATGTGCACATTTTTAATTATAAAACCAGAATTTTTCTTTTGCTTCAATTTTTTTTACTTTTATGTTTTTCTAATTTATATGTATATTTACTGTTAATTAAAATGATTATCTCTGTAGAAATGGAACATTGGTATTATTTTTTTTTTCTTTCAGAAATCCCCTTTTTTCAACACAAATATTTCTTCAGCATTTCCAAATGTTCTCTACTTCGATAAGGCTTAAACTCTAAACTCTCTCTCCCTAGAGAATTTTCATGAGGCTTCCTTAGAACAAGTCAAAATCAGATTTTCCTGTAGGGCACATTTTTCCTAAGGCAAAGCTTTTGTTTTTGTTTTTGTTATTTAGTTGTTGTAGCTCAGTGCTTAGAATGATAAAATGATTTCACCTCTATGATAAAACTTGAATTTGAATTCTGCCATCAACTCTCACCACTCAATTTCTAGCATCTCTCTTTTCTGATCATCATAGAGTTTTCACTCTCCTATAAGCTAACCTTTACAAATGCAGCTCTTATCCTTTAAGAAGAATTCCTGGAACTCTATTATTCACAGTTCTTCACATACATCTCCATTCAGTCCATGGTATAGCCAATGTCCTGTTGATCAACATTCACCTCTTCATCAGCCCTGAATTTCAATGTTTCAAATCAATGAGTCCACAATGAATTTATTGTCTTGATTTTATGCAAAAAATCAAGGAGAATGTGATTGTTCTTTCATTAATTTCCTTTTGATTTTTATTGTTTTATTGTGCAGATCTGTTCTGTTAGCTTCTTGAGAGTTGTTACCATAATAATATACTTCCCTGCTTTCTTTATTTTGTTTTGTTTAAATAATAAGTTTGGTGCTTTATTGGATACTTCATCAGAGCTCAAAATGAAAGCCTACATAACTGGGGTTTGTTTGTATTAATTCTTAGAACAACTGCTCTATTAGTTCTGATTTTAAGATCTGCACAAGTTTCCATTGCCTTAAATCACTCGTTTATAGAAACATTTGAAAGTTGAAATTTCCTGTGCTTTTTCTAAATTGGAATGAATCAAAGTACTGCTTTATCAATTATAAGTTAATGTATGATAAAGTCTTTAAAAAGAAATATGTATACTGTCTCTAGTCCAGTTCCTAGATAGTTTACTAGAAATCAAGAAACTTAGAGTATCACGCAGAGAAGTGAGATATTATACACTGTGTTAGATCTTATTTTTCCCGTATGATAGTAACTTTATTTCCTTAATTAAATAGATGAGGAGATAATTACACAAGCAAGAAATTAGAGTAATAAAGAGTGGTGTAGATTGGTACAGAAAACCAATGACTGTTTTATTGAATAATCATGAGCCAGGCATTGTTCTAAGTACACAGCTTCGTCATCATATTACTCAAGTTATAGATGGGAAAAGAGATACTGAACTATTTTCCCCATGTTCCCCAGTTGTTAAATGGTGAAATGCAAATTTAATTGAAGCATTATATATATGTGTATGTGGTATCAAAAGCCACCCAATTATATTTACGGTACAAATTATTAAACGCAAACTCCCTAATGCCAAGTATCTTACTGCATTTCTCCCCTGCATCGCTCAGTTCTATGAAAACCTAATGCTAGCAATCAAACCTTTACATCATTCCTCTGTGTTTGCCGCTAGGATAGGTATTGGGATAGAGTAGTTCCACTTTCAAGAACCTTATTTTCCATGGTGCTATGCTGATATGTGGCAAATACTCATGGAATCTAGCTTTTAAAAATAAAGTTGAAGAAAATGCTTAAAAAAGTACTACAGCGCTGCATATTATTTATCATTGATAATTTAAGAATTATTTACAGTATAATTAGGCCAAATATAAATCCTACATTTCCTTCCAGCCAAAGATTTCATATCAATTAAATTTTATATGTTACATAAGTCTCAACAATTACTGGAAAAACATATTCAAAATAGCTTAGAAAACTCCTAAAGTAATTTATTTATAAAGTAAGTGTTGAGCTGGGGCTGTTTGATCATTGAAAGAGTTCTCCAATTAAGAAATGTGAGGGAATTGAAAAAGGGGTCTTATATAGCCAGTACTGAAAGGTTCTAAGGAAATAGAGCTTTGGTCAAAAGATAGCTTTTATTGCTGTGAGAAGAACAAAAAAAGACAAGAAAAGGTTTTGCCTATAATGTGTTAGCAGGAGTGGAGATCTGACCTTCTAACAATCTCTAGGCAGGAGAGGTTATTATGCAAATTGATGTGTCCAGCTGTTGTTCTTTTCTATGATGGATAAAATCAAAGGGAAAAGGCTCCAGTTTCAGCATGGGGTATGAAGGTTTGGCAGCTTTGCAAATGACCCTTTGCTTACTAGTCCAAGCAAAGTGACAGTTATTTGCAAGTGGGTATTAAGGAATACCGATTTCACTATTGATTTATGGTCTCTTCATCCTGTCAGAAGACAGATCAGTTAATGCTAAACAGTATACTGATTTCAACTTACATGTAATATAGAAAGTCAGTACACAAAAAATAGTACAATAGTACTGAGAAACTTTTATAAATTAAAATATTTAGAGCTATATTTTTCTAAAATAAGGCCTCCTTTCATGTGTTTTAAATGTTTTATTTCAGTACTTCATGATTTTCACATAGTTCAATAGTAATAAGCTGCTTATGTAGATACTAAAATGATGATTTTTGAAGCATTTTTGCCAGTATTACCTCATTTTATTTTCAGGTATTATTCTCATTCTAAAACTCATGAAACTGCGGTCTATGAAAGATGGGACCAAGTGCATAGAGGTAGGTCTTGGAATGGAAATTCTCCATATCAGACCCCTGATTTTCAGTCTAACCAAAATGCCCTTCATTTTATCTTCTTGAAGTGATTTAAAAGCCCTTCATAAAGTTACAAGACTTTTTGTCAGAAAAGCCAATCATATGCTTGTTATGCTGTAACATCCTTCTAGAGACTCTTTAGAAACATGAGGTTAAAAATACTAAGAATATAGTACAATAGCAGGTTATTCAGAAAGCTCTAGGACTACTGCGACAATCTGTTATAAAGAAAAAAATTATGATTTTTCAGAACACAATATTCTAATGTAAAAATTACAGAGTAGAGAGCATCATAGGTCACTAAAAGCTGAATTTCAAGGAAAAGAGAGGAGAGAAAGAGAAACTGAGAGACGAGAGAGAGGCAAACACAGACTCAGGGAAAACTGATACACAGGATGCTATGTCCTTTCAACACACAACACAATGGGGATCAGATAACTTACAACTTATCTCCTATTGTAGTATATAAACAGCTTCCTGTGGGCCTCCCATGAGCATCCCAATGTAAGTTTTTTATACTTTACATGCTAATGCCACTGTCAAAACTTGTGTGTTCTTTCTGAAGCTGCAGTTGTTGAGATCAGCCTAGTTAGTTGGGTACACATGTCTCCCCAAAGTTCTCATCAGTCCTGATTTTGAGAAATTGAATAATAGCTGTCCCCTTTTTTATTAAAAGACTGTACATAGGCAATATCACAAAGTATGGAGCGCAGATATGATAACAAGTAATACCTGATAGACAATGATACAAATTCTTAGTAGAATAATTAAAAATTATACTAAAAACAACTACTTATATTAAATCACTTAGTTAATAGAATATTTAGAAAAATATACTGTTATATTAAGTAACTTAGTTAATATGGTACTTAGAAACATTTATTGCAGAGAGAACATATGTATCTGAAATGGAAAACGAACAGATGTCTCTTCCTACATATGCCTTATTTCTTTGAAATCCAAAGGGCAGTTATTTATGGTCAGTACTACACGTAATTTGTATTCAAACCATTCAAGAAACTTTAGCTTCTATTTGTTTATTAGCTGTAGTAAAAAGTTCCCTTGAGGTGAAAAATAATATAATTAAGGGGAAAAATTGATGCAAAAGAGGGGGTTCAACAGAGTGATACCATTTCACCAAAACTCTTCAGCGCCACCCTCGAAAACATCATGCGACAATTAGAATGGGAAGGAATGGGAGTGAAGATAGATGGTCGGCAACTACACCACCTCCGCTGCGCTGATGACATCGTTCTAATAACACCAAACATTAGCCAAGCGGCATAAATGCTGTCTGACTTCGACTGAGAATGTGGAAAGATAGGTCTACAGCTGAATCTGAAGAAACCTATGTCTATGAGAAATGAACTAGTTCCAGAGGCCCCATTCACTCTCAATGGAACAAACATCTCTGAATACAGCAGTTATGTGTACCTAGGTCGAGAAGTCAACATGATGAACAACCTAAAACTTGAGCTGCGCAGGAGGAAGAGAGCGGCATGGAATGCCTTCAAAGACATTGAAGAAATAGCTAAAAGGACAAAGAACCTCCGGCTCCGGGCACATCTCTTTAACTCCACCGTTCTCCCTGCATTATCATACGCCTCCAGAGACCTGGGCCCTACGAAAGCAGGATGAGAATGCTATTAGGGTCTCCCAGAGAGGAATCAAAATAGCTATGCTTGGAATATCACGCCTCACTCAAGTGAGAGAAGGAATCTGGAGTTCCGACCTCCATCGCTATTCCAGAATCAGGGACGCTGTCTCGTTTGCCAAGGCATCGAAAATCAGATTGGCTGGACATGTAATGCGATTTGGAGATGACCGCTGGACTAGAGCTGTTACCTACTGGATCCCACGAGATTTCAAAAGATCACGTGGCCGCCCATCTACAAGATGGTCAGACTTCCTTGTCAAGACCGTGAAGGAACAGTTTGAGGCTCTTCATATCTGAATAAACCATATGCCATTGGGCTACATTGGCACGTGATAGGGTCCAATGGAAATGTTACTGGCACCTGCTCTAGCAAATCGATGAATAATGGGATTAAAGTGATCAAGTAATCAAGGGGGAAAAAAAAAACTTGTAATCAGAGAGTACCTAGACTATGTGCTATCTTGAACATAGAGTTATATCTTTAACAAATTCAAAAACCAAATAAAAGAGGCCTTTATTTGACTAAAGACAAACATGCTTTAGACAGAGAGCTGAATGTTTTACTGTCTTTTTACTCCCTGCTTTTTCTACTTTTCAACTGTTCTTCATAAGTTCTTTTACGTATGATTACATGTGAACATATAATGTATCATAATGGTAAGTCAGAACTGCAGAGCTGCTATTTCACAGTTTGTGTTTTGGCAGAGCTAGTGATTGAAAGCAGCACCTATGATTTACCACTTTCAAATGTTTCTGAACTCAAATCTGGCTCCTTCAATTCTTCTGTTCACTTACAGAGTGGAAATTTAAACTGATGCATCATAGTTTGCTCTCAAATGAGTCATCCTCACTCATTTCTCACTCCCACTATCTTGAATACATGAAGCCTGAAGTACAGAATTATCATTTGACAGATGAAAAATGACTTGCCTTCTCCGTGTTTTATACAGTCATACTCTTTCCACCCAGCACAGAGCTCCATATCCACAATTAAGCAACAGTGATCTCTCGAAGAGAAACAAAACCCAGGGATTATATATACTTTTTTTGAGGTTTTAATAGTTGTTAAGACAAATACTCTTTTCACCAGACCACACTACAAAGAAATGCTAACTGCCACAAAATTGTCTGTTAGCAATAATCCTCTCCAGATATATATTTTTAAGTCCTGGTTTTGAGTGCCACATAAGGTAACCTTATACAGAAATAATGTTGGTATAGAAGCAATTACTTAAATTAACCAAAAAGTAGAGTGACCATGAGATCTGATATAACTGTATTATGTATAAATCCAGAATTTGGACACAGTGACACACAGGTGCAAGAAAAATCTGAAAAGATGCAGAAAGCAGTCATGTGATGAAGTCGGCAAGGGTCCAGACAATGGCCTTGAAGCCAAGGATTTTCTGACTTTAAAAGTAATAAGAGACAAGGAAGAGGTTTCCTTTACAGAATTTCTGGAAATCTTGACGCTCTCGAACTTTTTTATTTCTTCTTGTCTAGCTTCTAAAGCTGAGATGGCAAATTTGTGTTAGGATACTCAGTGTTGTTGTTTTGTTTGGTTTGGTATTGGTGATTGTATGCCCTTGGGGCGGGGGTGGGAGGCACAACACTCAATGTTCAAGACTTACTCCTCGCTGTGTTCTCAGGGATCACTCCTGGTTAGGTTCAGAAAACCAAATGTGGTGCCAGGATCAAACGTTGGTTGACCACATACTAGTGATGCAAGTTGATCTCTGTACCACCATTCCTGCTCCCTAAAACCTCTCAGTTATAATAATTTGCTACAAATGCCATAGGAAACTAATAACTTGTATTATTTGTCTTCCCATTGACCATCAATTTGCTCAAGAAGGCACCAATAAAATCTCCATACATCCTGTCACATGTTAGTGTAGCCCAAGGGCATCTGCTCGGTCCAGGAACATAAAGAGCCTCAAATCATTCCATCAGGTCATGGGAATGAGGTCCATAATTGTTACTGGTTTATAGCCTATCAAATACTGCACGGGTAGCTTGCCAGGCTCTGCCGTGTGGGTGGGATACTCTTGTAGTCGCCTCTAATCTTGTGTATTTATTGATGAACTGCACGGCCGCAAAGTGGTCACGCAAGCCAGACTTATGATCAGCTCTTCTATATATTAGTATATTAGGAAACTAATATACTTTTCTATTTCCGTTTTTTCTCATTCACCCTCATCCTCATTTTTCTTTCTTCCTTCCTAACATTTACTTTACTTTCTGTGTTTTTGGGGGATGGAGATGGAGAAAGTCATTGCCAGTGCTGCTCAAGGATTACTCTTGACTCTGTCCCGGTGAGGTTCAGGGGACCTTATAGAGGGTCGGGGATAAAGCCTCGGTCAGCTTTGAAGGCCAGCACTCTACTGCTGCTCTCTCTCTGGCCTGTCCTCTTTATTCTGATTCCTCAGCCTCCTGCTTTCATTACCAATCACTCACTTCTATTATAGATCCTGATAGCTGGGATATAACATATTATTCTGCCACAATTTCTTACTATTTGATTGATTCCAAGTTCTGTCATCTTCTTGGTATTTCCCTTGCAGGAATTCCTGACAGAATTATTTAGTAAAGATACCCTTTTTATGGAGGTTAAAAATTGCCTAGGAGGTTCTGAATCTCTCCTCTCAGTCCATATGACAAAATGCAGGAATGAGGGAAAATCTTGAAGCAAAGTTGCTGTTCCCTTTTTAAAATGCTGAGGCATATGTCTCATTGGTCCTCTGATAACTTTATGTCTCCAAAGAGATGCAATCTCCATCTTTCAGAGAGTTATTCAGTGCACGGTATGCGATTAGCAAGTTCCAAGAGAGGGAATACACACGAAAGCTACCTGTCCCATGTAGACAGAACATTTTTCTCTAGTCCTAGGTGTTAAACCTAATCATGTTTGTCCCCCTTAGAAGCACTTGGACACTTCATGAAGTGATTTTCTACTCCAGATAATCACACTACCTGCTGGCTATGCAAATAATCTGGTATAGGGCTTTCTTCCTGAAAACCATTTCTCAAGGAAATGCTATTTCACAAACCCTGATTTTCTGCAACTAAAAAGGAGTACTTGTCACTGGCTATTTCCTTCTCTACACATCTCAGCTTGCAAAATTGCCTTGGTTATTTTGCCCTTTGAATCAGGAACAATAAAGAACAAGGCAAAAAGAGCTCAACAGCACTAGCAACCTCAGTACCTTTTTAGGTCAGGATAGTCTTATGTACATGACATGCACAGTTAAATGACAACATATCACATCTTTAAGTGCTCTCTGTACATTAACAAATAACTGTAAAAGTGTTTTCATGGCTCCTACTAAGAGTAGTAAACTAAGAACAATAGAGTCCTGTACTTTACTGGGTTTTCAGTCTCATAGGGAGATCAGAACTTCACATAGATAACTTCCTTCTGTGCACTAACTACCAGGTCTGTGCTGGGTGGCACTTTGAAAAATCCTGTAGACTCTGAAGTCAGGTTGCATGTGTTCAAATCTTAGCTCTGCAACTTGGAAGGCTGTGACCTAAATCCAATCACTTCCATTAAAAATCTAAGTGTATGTATTGCAATCCACAATATGTAAAGAGAAGGAAAGAGAGGGAGAGAGAAAAGAGATAAAGAACCTGCCATGGAGGCAGGCTATGGGAGGTGGGAGGGAATTAGGGACATTGGTGGTGGGGAATGGGCACTGGTGGAGGGCAGGGTGCTGAAACACTATGTGACCGAAACCTCCAAACATGTACAGTGTTGTAATTGTATATCTCATGGTGGTGGTATAATAAAATATTTTAAATAAATAAATAAATAAATAGATAAATAAAGAGTAAAAAGATCAAGGTCCTCAATTTTATCTCACCTCCCCTGTCAAAAGTTTATTCTAGACAGGTGTGTGTGTGATTCTTGCGTCTCCACGGACCCCAAGCTGCCCCAGGGAAGGAGCGGAAACTCCATCAACGGGAACCAAGGCAAAGTGCCTTGGTTCCAGCGGACCGACCCCTTGCGCCCTGAGCTTCCAGGAACCGCCTCCACTCCCCCCACAGGTGTGTGTGTGTGATTCTTGCGTCTCCGTGGACCCCAAGCTGCCCCAGGGAAGAGCGGAAACTCCATCAACGGGAACCAAGGCAAAGTGCCTTGGTTCCAGCCGGGACCCGACCCTTGAGCCCTGAGCTTCCGGGAACCGCCTCCACTCCCCCACAGGTGTGTGTGTGATTCTTGCGTCTCCGTGGACCCCAAGCTGCCCCAGGGAAGAGCGGAAACTCCATCAACGGGAACCAAGGCAAAGTGCCTTGGTTCCAGCCGGGACCGACCCTTGCGCCCTGAGCTTCCGGGAACCGCCTCCACTCCCCACAGGTGTGTGTGTGTGATTCTTGCGTCTCCGCGGACCCCAAGCTGCCCCAGGGAAGAGCGGAAACTCCATCAACGGGAACCAAGGCAAAGTGCCTTGGTTCCAGCCCGAACCGACCCTTGCGCCCTGAGCTTCTGGGAACATCCCAAAACTCAAAACCACGCGGACGCTAGCGCGTCCTCGCGACCCTCTCACTACCTACCTTGCATGAGGTACCAGTGAACCTTGGTTCCTACATCCTTGCCACCCACCCAAACTCTGCAAACAGACCAGACACCTACTAACTGTACTATCTAGTCACCCAAGAACTCACAGTTGCAACCTACAATAGTCATAATGGTAAAACAACGCAAAATTCCATCAAGCTCTGTGAGTGAAGTCACTGGTCCAGATGAGTCTAGCAATACCAATGAGTTGCATAACCCATCTGAAAAAGAATTTCGGAAAGAACTGTTAAGGATTCAAAAGGAATTCAAAGAAGCAATGGAATGCAAAATCAATAAAATACAAGAGGACATGATAGAAGAAGTGAGGAAAATGCAAAGGGAAATGACAGGTATTAAAAATGAGGTAAATGAAATAAAAAACACAGTGGAAGGCCATCATAGCAGAATAATAGCTACTGAAGAAAGAATTAGTGATCTCGAAGACGAGTTCCAAAGATTCTCTACACAACACCAGAAGATAGAAAAAGGCTCACAATTACCGAACAGACAACAAGAGATAATCGGGATGAAGCCAGAAGAAACAACATACGGATCATTGGGGTCCCAGAAGGGCAAGAAGAAAACCCTGATGAAGAAGAAACTGTCAAAGCCATCATTGCTGAGAAGTTCCCGGAACTAAAGAATGCTTGCCTCAAGATCCAAGAGGCCCGTAGGATACCAGCTAAAAAGAAACCCCAACAAGAATACTCCAAGACACATCTTAATAAAAATGACAAAAACTATAGATAGGGATAGAATACTGAAAGCAGCAAGATCAAAGAAGGAAATCACATACAAAGGAACATCTCTAAGATTTACAGCAGACTTCTCTGATGAAACACTCCGAGCCCGAAAACAATGGTGGGATATTGCGAAAAGGCTCAATGAACTGCAGGCTTCACCAAGAATTCTTTATCCGGCCAGGCTCACATTCAGATATGAAGGAAAGATACACAACTTCATGGATAAGCAACAACTCAGGAACTTCATGGACTCAAAACCAACTTTAAAAGAAGGACTGAAGGGCCTACTCTAATGCGACCAAACCCATAAGCACAACAAACACAAAAAAGAAAGATGGCACAAAATCCAATGACAATAATCTCTCTCAATGTCAATGGTCTAAATGCACCAATTAAGAGACACAGAGTGACAAAATGGATTAAAAAAATTGAACCCAACATTCTGCTGTCTACAAGAAACGCATCTGAATAAGCAGAACAAACACAGACTCAGAGTCAAAGGTTGGAAGACCATTCTCCATGCAAACAACTCCTCCAAAAAGGCTGGTGTGGCCATATTAGTATCAGATAATATAGACTTCAGGCTGAAAAAGGTTAGAAGGGACAACGAAGGCCACTTCTTATTAATTAAGGGGTATGTACACCAGGAAGAAATTACACTACTAAACATATATGCACCCAATGAGGGGTCAGCAAAATACATAAAACAACTGCTAAGAGACCTCAAAGAAGACATTAACAGTAGCACAATAATAGTTGGAGACTTCAACACTGCTCTATCAACGATGGATAGATCAACAAGACTGAAACTCACCAAGGAAATATTGGACCTGAAGGAAGAAATGGAAGAAAGAGAGCTAGTGGATATATACAGGGCTTTTCATGCCAAAAAAGCTGAATACACATTTTTCTCTAGTGCACATGGAACATTCTCCAAGATAGACCACATGCTGAGCCACAAAGCATACCTCAATAAAATTAAAAAGATAGAAATTGTGTCAGCTATCTTTTCAGACCATGATGCACTGAAAATGGAAGTTAACCGTACACAGAAACAGGGAGTCAAACCAAACACCTGGAAACTGAACAGCTCACTGCTGAACAACAAATGGGTCATAGAAGAAATCAAACAGGAAATCCAAAGATTTCTGGAAACAAATGAAAATGAAGATACCAATTATAAGAACTTGTGGGACACGGCAAAAGCCGTGTTAAGAGGGAAGTTTATAGCTCTGCAAGCATTCATCAGGAAACAAGAAAGGGCCCACATAAATAACCTGACTACACAGCTGAAGACATTAGAAAAAAGACCAACAAAAGGAGCCCAACCCAGGCAGAAAAAAAGGAAATAATAAAACTTAGAGAGGAAATCAATGAGTTGGAAACCAAAAAAAAACAATCCAAAAGATTAATGAAACCAAGAGCTGGTTTTTTGAAAAAAATAAACAAGATTGACAAACCATTGGCAAGACTTGTAAGGACAGGGAAAGAGAGAACCCAAATAAACAGAATCAGAAATAAAAAGGGTGACATCACAACAGAAACCACAGAAATCCAAAAGATCATCAGAGATTACTTTGAGAGCCTGTATGCCGTGAAACATGAGAATCTAGAAGAAATGGATCAATTCCTGAAGTCCTATAACCTCCCACGGCTGAAACAAGAAGACCTCCAATACCTGAATAAACCCATCACCATCGAGGAAATAGAAACAGTAATTAAAAAGTCTGCCCAAACACAAAAGCCCAGGTCCAGACGGATTCCCTAGTGAACTCTACCAAACCTTTAAGGAGGACCTACTGCCAGTCCTTTTCAAGCTCTTCCAGGAAATAGAAGAAACAGAAACACTCCCAAACAGCTTCTACGAGGCACATATCACCCTGATACCCAAAGCAGGGAGAGACAACACAAAGAAAGAAAACTACAGACCAATATCCCTGATGAACACGGATGCTAAGATCTTCAACAAAATACTAGCAAACAGAATCCAAAGACTCATCAAGAAGATTATACATCATGACCAAGTAGGATTCATCCCGGGAATGCAAGGATGGTTCAACATTCGCAAGTCAATCAACATAATACATCATATCAATAAAAAAAAAAAAAAACCATATGATCCTTTCAATAGACGCAGAAAAAGCATTTGACAAGATCCAGCACCCGTTCATGATTAAAACGCTCCAGAAAATGGGAATTGAAGGGACTTTCCTCAAGATAGTTACAGCCATCTACCAAAAGCCCACAGCAAGCATCATTCTAAATGGGGGAAAAGTTGAAAGCCTTCCCCCTGAGATCAGGGACAAGACAAGGTTGCCCCCTCTCACCTCTTTTATTCAATATAGTACTGGAAGTACTTGCCATAGCAATCAGAGAAGAAAAGGACATCAAGGGCATCCAGATAGGCAAGGAAGAAGTCAAGCTATCATTATTTGCAGATGACATGATATTATACCTAGAGAACCCTAAACTCTCTACCAAAAAACTCCTAGAAACAATAGACGCATATAGTAGAGTGGCAGGATACAAAATCAACACCCAAAAGTCAGTGGCTTTCCTATATACAAATAACGAAAGAGAAGAAAGGGATATTAAGGAAACTATTCCATTCACAATTGTGCCACAGAAAATCAAATACCTAGGAATCAACTTACCCAAGTATGTAAAGGACCTGTACAAAGAAAACTACAAGACACTGCTCCAAGAGATAAAAGAGGACACAAGGAAATGGAAACACATTCCCTGTTCATGGATGGGGAGAATCAACATTGTCAAAATGGTAATACTCCCTAGAGCTCTGTACAGATTCAATGCAGTCCCTATGAGGATACCGATGACATTCTTCAAAGAAATTGACCAAACGCTCCTGAAATTTGTATGGAACAATAAACCCCCCAAGGATAGCTAAAGCAATCCTCGGGAAAAAGAAGATGGGAGGCATCACCTTTCCCAACTTCAAACTGTACTACAAGGCAGTAGTAATTAAAACAGCATGGTATTGGAATAAAAACAGACCTGTGGACCTATGGAATAGAATTGAGTATCCTGACACCCAACCTCAAACACATGATCATTTAATCTTTGATAAAGGTGCAATGAGTCTAAAATGGAGTAAGGAAAGCCTCTTCAACAAGTGGTGTTGGGAAAACTGGGCAGCAACATGTAAAAAAATGAATTTGGACCTGTGTCTAACACCATGCACAAAAATCAGATCAAAATGGATTAAAGATCTCAATATCAGACTTGAATCCATAAAGTACATTGAAGAAAATATAGGAAAAACCCTCCACGACATTGAAGCTAAAGGCATCTTCAAAGGTGAAACATCACTAACAAAGCAACTAGAAGAAAAGATAAACATATGGGACTACATGAAACTAAAAAGCTTCTGCACCTCAAAAGAAACAGTGACTAAGATACAAAAGCAGTCCACAGAATGGGAAAGAATATTCACCCAATACCCATCTGATAAGGGGTTAATATCCAGGATATATCAGGCACTGGTAGAACTTTACAAAGAAGAAAACAAACAACCCCATCAAAAAATGGGGAGAAGAAATGAACAGAAACTTCAGCAAGGAAGAAATTCGAATGGCCAAAAAAACATATGAAAAAATGCTCATCATCACTAATCATCAGAGAGATGCAAATCAAAACAACAATGAGATACCACTTTACACCACAGAGACTGGCACATATTCAAAAGAGCAAGAACAACAAGTGCTGGCGTGGATGTGGGGAAAGGGGACACTCATCCATTGTTGGTGGGAATGCCGGCTGGTACAGCCTTTCTGGAAAACAATATGGACTTTCCTCCAAAGACTAGAACTTGAACTCCCATTTGACCCAGCCATACCACTCCTGGGAATCTACTCTGGGAAACCAAAAATACGCAGCCGGAAACACCATCCCTACTTTTATGTTCATAGCAGCATTATTCACAATAGCCAGAATCTGGAAGCAACCAGAGTGCCCGAAAATCGATGACTGGATAAAGAAGCTTTGGTACATCTACACAATGGAATACTATGCAGCTGTTAGGAAAAATGAAGTTATAAAATTTGCCTATAAATGGATGGACATGGAGAAGATTATGTTGAGCGAAATTAGCCAGAAGGAGAGAGACAGATACAGAATGACTGCATTTATTTGCATGGCATAAATATATATGTACATATTATGATACCAATATCCAAGGTCAAGTGAAACATATATCGGGAGGTCTTGTCAAAGGTGGAAATTATCACAAACGTGTGGGAGTCAGAGTTTAGGTAAGACAGAAAATGGAACAGGGTGCTAATAATAGTCGAGGGTACTAATGCCAACCTAGAACTGAGCATTAAATAGAGGCAAAAAGGATACACATGACAACCTTTTAATGTATGTTCTGTAATCCATAGTCTGGAGGGGAAGGAAAAGAGAAAGAGAGAGAAAGGGAAAGAAATAAAGAACCTGCCATGGAGCAGGGCTGGGGGAAGGGGGGGGAACCGGGGATGTTGGTGGTGGGAGATGGGCACTGGTGGAGGGACGGGTGCTGAAACACTGTATGACCAAAACCCAAACATGAACTTTTTTTAATTGTATATCTTTTTATTTGTATCTCACGGTGGTATAATAAAATACTTAAAAA
>JAJIBD010022470.1:0-19253 GCA_021461705.1 Cryptotis parvus
ATTCATCCTGGGAATGCAAGGATGGTTCAACATTCGCATCAATCAACATAATACATCATATCAATAAGAGAAAAATAAAAAACCATATGATCCTATCAATAGACACAGAGAAAGCATTTGACAAGATCCAGCACCCGTTCATGGTTAAAACCCTCCAGAAAATGTGAATTGAAGGGTTTCCTCAAGATAGTTACAGTATCTACCAAAAGCCCACATCATTCTAAATGGGGAAAAATTGAAAGTGTTCCCCCTGAGATCAGGGACAAGACAAGGTTGCCCACTCTCACCTCTTTTATTCAATATAGTACTGGAAGTACTTGCCATAGCAATCAGAGAAGAAAAGGTCATCAAGGGCATCCAGATCGGCAAGGAAGAAGTCAAGCTATCATTATGCACAGATGACATGATATACCTAGAGAACCCTAAACTCTCAGCCAATAAACTACGAGAAACAATTGACACATATAGTAGAGTGGCAGGATACAAAATCAACACCTGAAAGTCTGTAGCTTTCCTATATACAAATAAGGAAAGAGAAGAAAGGGATATTAAGGAAATGATTCCATTACAATTGTGCCACAGAAAATCAAATACCTAGGAATCAACTTAACCAAGTGTGTAAAGGACCTGTAGAAGGGAAAACTACAAGACACTGCTCCAAGAGATAAAAGAGGACACAGGAAATGGAAACATTCCCTCCTAAGGGATGGGGAGAATCAACGTTGTCAAAATGGTAATACTCCCTAGAGCTCTGTGCAGATTCAATGCAGTCCCTATAAGATACCCATGACATTCTTCAAAGAAATTGACCAAATTCTCCTGAAATTTGTATGGAACAATACCACCCCCAAGGATAGCTAAAGCAATCCTTGGGAAAAAAGAAGATGGGAGGCATCATGTTTCCCAACTTCAAATTGTACTACAAGGCAGTAGTAATTAAAAGAGTGTGGTATTGGAATAAAAACAGACCTGTGGACCTGTAGAATAGAATTGAGTATCCTGACACCCAACCTCAAACACATGATCATTTAATCTTTGATAAAGGTGCAACCAGTCCAAAATGGAGTAAGGAAAGCCTCTTCAACAAGTGGTGTTCCGGAAAACTGGGCAGCGACATGTAAAAAGAAGAATGTGGACCTGTGTCTAACACCATGCACAAAAAATCAGATCAAAATGGATTAAAGATCTCAATATCAGACTTGAATCCATAAAGTGCATTGAAGAAAATATAGAAAAACCCTCCACGACATTGAAGCTAAAGGCATCTTCAAAGGTGAAACATCACTAAGAAAGCAACTAGAAGAAAAGATAAACATATGGGACTACATGAATCTAAATAGCTTCTCCACCTAAAAAAAAACAGTGACTAAGATACAAAGGCAGTACACAGAATGCGAAAGAATATTCACTCACTACCCATCTGATGAGGGCTTAATATCCAGGATATATCAGGCACTGGTAGAACTTTTACAAGAAGAAAACAGCCAACCCCATCAAAAAATGGGGGAGAAGTAATGAACAGAAACATCATCAAGGAAGAAATTTGAATGGCCAAAAAACATATGAAAAAATGCTCATCATCACTCATCATCAGAGAGATGCAAATCAAAACAACAATGAGATATCATTTGACACCACAGAGACTGGCACATATTCAAAAGAGCAAGAACAAGTGCTGGTATGGATGTGGGGGAAGGGGACACTCATCCATTGTTGGTGGGAATGCCGGTTGGTATAGCCTTTCTGGAAAACAATATGGACATTCCTCCAAAGACGAGAAATTGAACTCCCATTTGACCCAGCCATACCACTCCTGGGAATATACCCTGGGAAGCCAAAAATATGCAGCAGAAACATCATCCCTACTTTTATATTCATAGCAGCATTATTCACAATAGCCAGAATCTGGAAACAACCAGAGTGCCTGAAAATTGATGACTGGATAAAGAAACTTTGGTACATCTACACAATGGAATACTATGCAGCTCTTAGGAAAAATGAAGTTATAAAATTTGCCTATAAATGGATGGACATGGAGAAGATTATATTGAGTGAATTTAGCCAGAAGGAGATATTCAGATACAGAATGTCTGCATTTATTTGCGTGACATAAATATATATGTACATATTATGATACCAATATCCAAGGTCAAGTGAAACATGACCTTTTATCAGGAGGTCTTGTCAAAGGTGGAAATTATCACAAACGTGTGGGAGTCAGAGTCTATATACGACAGAAAATGGAACAGTGTGCTAACAATTGTTGAGGGTACTATTACCAACCTAGAACTGAGCATTAAATACAGGCAAAAAGATACACATGACAACCCTTTAATGTATGTTCTGTAATCCATAGTCTGGAAGGAAAGGAAAAGAGAAAGAGAGAGAAAAGGAAAGAAATAAAGAACCTGCCATGGTGGCAGTCTTGGGGAGAGGAGAGGGATCCGGGTAGTTGGTGGTGGGAGATGGGCACTGGTGGAGGGATGGGTGCTGGAACACTGTATGACCAAAACCCAAATATGAACTTTCAAATTTTATATTTTTGTAATTGTATATCTCACAGTGGTATAATAAAATATTTTAAAAAAATAAAGTCCATGGATGTATTTCTGTTGATTTTATTGCCTCCTGTGTTTTGCTCCTTTATATAGAATTCATGAGTGAGATCATGAACCATTTTTTCTTGTAACCCCTCTGCTAGCATGACCAGTACTACCACAATTGTCTCTCCTACCACCCCCTCTCCCACCACCACCTACACCTCCATCATCTCTCTTACCTGTGTTAGCTTTCTGCCATATTAAACTCAGCTCTGTAGACTAGTTCTCCTGTTCTTTTGTTTTGGTGATTAGATATTACCATACTATGCATCATTATATCACACATAGGGGAAGGTTCATTCTGTGTTGGTCCCTCTCCTTATGACAGAGTTTACTTTGTATAATATTCTTTAATCCCATACATGTTGTGGAAAATTACATGATTTCATAATTTCTTTTAAGAGTTTAGTGCTAATCTGTTGCAGGACACCTAAAAGCTTAGGCCTCTTCATCTGCCCTGGATTGCCTCCTGCAGGTCACTTCATAGATAGGGGGGTAGTCTGAATGTGGTGATCTTATCTGACCATGTATTCTGTACTGGCTGGTATAAATATTCTCTCATGCAACCACAATCATTGTGGGACTAGCTAGATCTTACCAGCATATATTTGCATGGCCACATTGGATCTCTAAGTATTTAGACCAGAGAGAAATGCTGTTTGCCTCCAAGCAAGCAAGCATGGCTCCTTGATAACTCAAAAAGCAACTAAAATACAAAACTACCGTAAAGTAGATGAGACTCTTGTGAAGGCTTGGAGAAATATTTAACTGGCATTAATATTAGCCTTTGGTACAGAGACATGCCATCTCAGAAACCCCCTTCTCTACCCTATAAAGGCAATTCCAGGCAGATCTTGGCTCAAGATATTAGGTGAGGTGCTGGGAGAAATTACCTGAGGTCATTTGATCCTTCCTGTGAGGGGAAGTTACATTTAGCTTATAGCTTCTCCCAGCTCTTCTAGGAGGCTTTTAATTAGCTCTGGGTCCTTGTAAACCACCAGATGGTCTCTTGAAGTTGCTACATTCTATAGAGCTATTTTCCTGTTTTCATCTCTAGATAGCCCAGCCCAGAATGGGCTGGCTGGGGAGATTGGGTGGATTTCTAGCTATAAAATAAGCTGCAAGAAGAAAGCTCTCTCTTTTTTCCCCTTTTTGCCATTTTTGGCTTCCCTTGGTGTTTTGCTTCTCCATCCTCTCCATTCTCTGTTGGGCCTCAACTTACGTGGTGGCAGCCATCTTGGCCTACACCTGACTGGGGCCTAGCTGGGAACCCAGAGTCGGGAGGTTTTCCCTGCTCTTGGATTGTATATTGGATCCTGTGATAGTAAAGCCCTTTTAAAACTGCATTGAATTCCTGAGTCTTCATCCATTCCCTGCTGGCTTCGGAGGTAGAAGGGAACTCACTTCCCAGCACTGTCAGGGACCCTGGCGGCACTCCCCTACACTAATCCACTGTGTATGTAACATAGTTTCTTTATCAAGTTATCATTTCTTGAACACTTGTGTTGTTTCCAGATTTGGGTTGTCATTAACAGTGTAGCAATGTATGTCTGTTCTGATTAGAGTTTTTGAGCCCTTTGATTCAATGCCAGAAAGTGGAATTTTTGTCATGGTCCCTGATTATTTTTTACTTAAGATCAGCATTTTGCCCTTAGGTCAGGATTTCACAACTCCACCCACAAAGTGGATAGAAGGGGAGGCTGCTTAGCAAATCAGGGTTGGCTTTGCCCCACCTTGGTCTCAGAAAATTAAGACCTGTTCTTTACTCAGCATCATCGTATCGTGCACATTTTTTCACCTCTTCATAACTCATCATAAACTTACACTTGTTACTTGTCACTTGTCTTCCTATTGTTCATTGGTTTGCTCAAGCAGATGCCAGTAATGTTTCCATTCATCCCTGTTGTGTGCTAGTGTAGCCTAAGGTCATATGCTTGCTCCAGGAACACAAAGAGCCTCAAACAATTCCTTCAGGTCATGGGAATGAGGTTTATTAGTCTTACTGTTTTTTGGCATATTGAATATGAAATGGGTAGCTTCCAGACCCTGCTGTGTTGGTGGAATACTCTCATTAGTAATAAATATACAAAGATATCCTAAATGTAGCTAAAAGGACAAAGAACCTCCGACTCCAGGCACATCTCTTTGACTCCACCATTCTCCCTGCATTAACATACGCCTCAGAGACCTGGGCCCTACGAAAGCATGATGAGAATGCAATTTGGGTCTCCCAGAGAGGAATCGAAGAGCTATGCTTGGAATATCACCTCTCACTCAAGTGAGAGGAGGAATCGGAACTCTAACCTTTGTCGCTATTCCAGAATCAGGGGCGCTGTGTCATTTTCCAAGACATCGAAAATCAGATGGGCTGGACATGTATTGCGATTTGTAGATGACCGCTGGACTAGAGCCGTTACCTACTGGATCCCACTGGATGTCAAAAGATCATGTGGCCGCCCACCTACAAGATGGTCTGACTTCTTGTCAAGACTCTGAAGGAACAGTTTGAGGCTCTTGATATTCCTGAATCAACCAGATGCCACTGGGCTACATTGGAACATGATAGTTTCCAATGGAAATGTTACTGGCGCCTGCTCGAGCAAACCTATGAATAACAGGATTCAAGTGATCAAGTGATCCTAAATATAACCACCTAACCACACAATATCAAACAAGATAAAAACTCCAGATTGGAAAAATCACAGTGATAAATCACTGCAGAACCACCTCCCCATCTTTGTGAATGAAGATGTTGGCCTTGAAGACTCAACCAGTGATAATGAATTATATAACCTCTCTGATACGAAATATAGAGAGGAATTATTGAGTATTATAGGAACTCAAAGAAACAGTGGAATGGGCCTCCAATAAAACACCAGAAGGTATGAGAACAGAAATGAGGAAAATAGAAACAGAACTAAAAACCTTGGTAGATAAAATGAAAACTCTTTGAAGACCTCAGCAGCAGAGTGAAAACTGCTGAATACAGAATCAGTGAGCTCCCAAGATATGTTGCAGAAAATCTCCAGACAAAAAACAGAAGATGGGGCCAGAGTGATAGCATGTCAGGGAGGGTGTTTGCCTGGCACACGGCCGACCCAGTTTCGATCCCCAGCATCCCTTATGGTCCCCTGAGATCTGCCAGGAGTAAGCGCTGAGCATTGCCAGGTGTGACCCAAAAAAAGCAACAAAAAAGCAGAAGATGGTAATAGCCTCAACGGAATAATTTATGAAATCTTTGATGGAGAAGATTTGAAGGAATTTAGAAATACAGTACCTTACATTGATGAGTTCTTATATGCCTTGATATAATGAGTATAAACAATTAAATAGTTTTGAAATTATTAAATTTTAGAATGAAGTGTTTTGTGTATTCTAAATTCTTAAGCCACAATAAAAATATATACCAAGTTTATGAGAGAAAATATTTTTAAATATTTTTTTGCCTTTCAGTCATATTCAGGCATAATTAGGACTTGCTTCAGACTTTGTGCTCAGGTATCAGCCCTGAACGGCTCAGGGGACCACATAGGGTTCCATGTATTGACCCTGAGTTGGCATATGCAAGACAAACTACTCCCTTTCTGACTCTTTAATTTTAGAGGTTCAAAATTGTTTTTATCGCTACTATATATTATAAAACATTTTTGAGATTTTCCTCTACTCCTGAATATGACAGAAAAGTCTAAAGTTAGACTTTTTCAAATTTTAATTAAGAAGATTATCAGATTAGTGTAGTAAGTATGATATTTGGTGTAGAATAGCTTTCATTGTTGAACTATATTCTCCCATATTTATGGTACTGTATATCTTTGTTACTGCTGTGCTGAATTTTCCTTTTACTTGGAAAGAAAAATAAACAGTTTGTATTAAGCATTTCTTCCACTGTATTCTAACATAAGACTGTTTAATCCACAATTTTGGACATTAGTTTCATGTTTTATTGTTAATAGGCGAGAAAATTTGTTACCAAGGGATCATGAGAAGATATAGAACACTACAAAATTACACTGTTACCTACTATTTTGGGCCAAATAAAGTTCAACAATATCCTAGCTTAGGGCTGTATTAGTTTTCTACTTCAGAACTCTATTACTTGCCTCAAGAGTATTGACTTTGAAAAGCAGACAACTGCATAAAGAGCTCTTTCTTTTAGAATTTTGCTTATTTCTCAACTTTGTGTACATTTGAGATATAAATTTATATGCAGATACATAAAGCAAATTGTTTTTTAAATGTTTTGCATAAAACTGCACAGTAAGTGATTTACAAAGAAAATATTAGGCTGTGCTTTCTTTTGAGTTGCTAAGCAGTAATCTATGGCATTGATTGATGCATCATTTTGAAATCTGCAATGGTCTTTATGGTTTCAGCTATGAATATGTATGAAAAATCAGTTTTAGTAACTGTGCTATTAGAGATGGTCTAGGACTATAATTCAATAGCAATTTCCTTAAAAGACAAAAAAGAAGTTGAATTACAATAGAGTAAGTGTTGATAGCTGAATGTCATATTGAAAAATAGCTTCTGGTATTCAGGCACATTTTCAAATGGTGACGAGAAATAATGACTAAAGGGAGCAACTTAGAGATATGTCAACTGCTAGTTGAATTACTGAAGAAGAAATACTTTAACATGCTGTCCACTGATGTCACATTATTTATAGAAATTTTAAAAACTATCGTCAACACAATATTATTTTATTTCTGCTAAAAATGTAATGGCATATTCCTCATATATTTTATAGCCATTCTGCTTGGGAAATGATGTGTATTGATAATATAAAAATATTCTTAGACAGTAGTATTCCTTGAATTCCAAACTATCACATAAATAATGATAAATACTCTGTTGTTAAATCAGACACCTTGGCATGCTTTCTTACATGCTTTGCTTTCATGGCTAATTCAAATGTGCAAAGTTCAAGACCAAAAGATATATACCAAAAGTATCAGTTTATCATTACAAATGTGCTATTACTATGGCTAATGTTGGAAAATAAAATTACTGTCTGTCTGCTTCCACCTATTAGTTTCCATTTTTGCTGGCTATTTTTATTCTGTTTTTGTGTGAACTAATTAAAAGTTGTTTGATGCAGATAGAAATGCAAAGAAATATACATGTTTCCAGGTCTAAGTCTCTGATAAAAATTTCATTTAATACTCTTGCGCACTCTAAACCCATTCCTAATACCTATGTGTATCTGTGTTTTTATAGCTTCCTATTATATTTGCAAATTTAATATAAGATCCATTTGACTTATATAACTTGGTATATCAAGATGGTAAAGCTGTGATACCACGTTCAATTACTGACAGAGGAGTAATAAAAAGAGAGGACATTTCTAGCTGTGGAAAACTCAGCTATCTTCTAAAAAATTATCAGAAGGTTCTCATAAGACATAGAAGGTTAAACTATAAATAAGAAAAGAGAGCGCCGAATCCTAACCACTAGACCACCAGGGAATATAAATAAGAAAAGAAAGCAAGCCCGTATTCACCTATCTGGACAGTCAAGGTGAAGAAAACTGTGACACAGCCACTGGTGGAACTAGCTGCATTTTCCTATGGTGAGGCTAGCTTTATCGCCCTATTATTTAGGAAACAACATAAAATGTTAGAGCTACATAATGTAAGGCTGTAAATGAGTCAACTTCTTGACACTCAGACTCTCAGGCACCAGGTTAATGTCACAGAAGCAAACTGGTCAGTGTCCAGGGCGAAGAGCCAGTTTTAGCATCTGGTCTATGATCGTGGAAAACAATGTAGCTCTGAGAGAAGATGGGGTATGAGAATATAGTTTATGGCCCAATTACAGTGTAGCAATTAGGCCCTTTTCTGATTAGACATGTCTATAGAACTTAATTTCAAAATTGACAACAATTAAAATACCTGAACATATCATCTGTAAGGTAATAAAAATACACATTTCTTCATGAAATCAATTTTAATTATTTAGCCAGTGTTTCTGTTGTTTCTCATATACATTTGTATTCAATTATGGCCACCTAAGTGCATACCATGTTTTTTCTTTTTTAAGTATATTGTTAATAGATACTATTATTTACTTTTGATATCAAAAGAGGGGTTCGGCAGGGTGATACCATTTCACCAAAACTCTTCGCCACCCTTGAGAACATCATGCAAAATTAGAATGGGGAAGGAATGGGAGTGAAGATAGACAGTCGGCAACTAAACCACCTCTGCTTTGCTGATGACATCGTTCTAATAACACCAAACATTAGCCAAGTGGCACAAATGCTGGCTGACTTTGACCAAGAATGTGGAAAGATAGATCTACAGCTGAATCTCAACAAAACTATGTTCATGAAAAATGAACTAGTACCAGAGACCCCATTCACTCAATGAACAAACATCTCTGAATGCAGCAGTTATGTGTACCTAGGTCGAGCAATCAACATGATAAATGACCTAAAACCTGAGCTGCGCAGGGAGGAAGAGAGCAGCAAGGAATACCTTCAAAAGCATCGAAGAAATAGCTAAAAGGACAAAGAACCTCCGACTCTGGGCACATCTCTTTGACTCCACCGTTCTCCCTGCATAAACATACGCCTCAGAGACCTGGACCCTGCGGGAAGCAGGATGAGAATGCTATTCGGTTCTCCCAGAGAGGAATCGAAAGAGCTATGCTTGGAATATCACGCCTCACTCAAGTGAAAGAAGGAATCCAGAGCTCAGACCTATGCCGCTGTTCCAGAGTCAGGGATGCTGTCTTGTTTGCCAAGGCATCGAAAATCAGATGGGATGGACATGTAATGCGATTTGGAGAGAAACGCTGGACTAGAGCCGTTACTGACTCGATTCCATGGGATGTCAAAATATCACGTGGCTGCTCACTTACAAGATGGTCAGACTTCTTCGTCAGGACCCTGAATGAACGGTTTGAGGCTCTTTGTATTCCTGAAGCAACCAGATACCATTTTGCTACACTGGCACATGATAGGGTCAAATGGAAATGTTACTGGCGCCTGATCGAGCAATTCGATGAATAACAGGATGTCAAGTGATCAAGCGATATATGGATTTTATCATTAGTCTATTGATTTCCATGAATAACTTTTCAAAAATTCGATTACTGCTACTTTTTATGCTAAATTAGGAAATTACAATATTTTAATGTAGCAAATATAGTATATTTCTCCAAACTTGCAACTCTTCTTTAAAAATGGCATCAGAAAAATCATTTCATTCTTAACATCCTTGAATATTTTTATTTCTTTATTTGCTATGTGTTTCATTTAATATACCCATATTATTCCATAGCTTATTACAGTTGTCTGTAACATTTATTCTGTTAGTGAAGATACTGAGGTATCTTCAGAATATCTGATACTGTCAGGTAATCTTATCAGTAGTTGAGAGATAAATATCAGTAGTTGAGAGATAAATATGGGAAAGAAAACAAAGATAACCAAGCAATTTTTTTTTCCTCAGAAACACAGACAGTAAAAATAGCAATCATGTAGATATAAAATAGCAGTTTTACAGCAATGGAGGAAATGGTTAGAAATTCTAACCAGATTAGAAATGGTTAGAAATTTCTAACCAGAATGGTTAGGAATTCCTAACCAGAAAGCTGTTTAGAATAGGAAGTTTTCAGGTGAGAGCTAGGGTTTATTTTATAAGTAGGGAATGAGGGAAAACATAGAACAAGGTCTTGAATATAGGATGCAAACAATATCTTAAGGAGATGAGGAAAGAGCAAGTGAAAACTTGAAAACCTCAAAAATGAAAACATTTGGCCCCTGGATGATATTAGGTTCTGGTCAACCTCTTGTAGATTACTGGAAGGAATTTTGCTTTGGAGATGAGCTCAGCGGTTAAATTTTTTGTGCACATTAGTTTAGAATTGTTGGAAGATTTAGGAGGTTAGAATTTTGTTCCAAAGGAGATATGTTCCTTTCTGTACTGAAAGAATGGCTAACTTCCTTGTTGGGGATATAAAATAGCAGGAGGGTGGGTGTAGAAACTAATACTCATGATTAATTACTACATCCAGGGGAGTGTGAGAAAAATGGAGGTGATGAGAAATAAATTTTGTTTTTGATTTATTAATAGAATAAAGTATTTAAGAAATAAGTTAAGAAAAACTCCAAGTTTATTAAACTGAGCAATAGACAGTTGTCTGTAACATTTATTCTGTAGTGAAGATACTGAGGTAATTTGTTTGTTTTAAGAAATGTACTCTTGGGCATGTGAATGTAATTTGTTATTTCTTTTCTAATTTGTAACAATCCTTGCTGATGGTTATTATTTTAAAAACTTATATATAGAAGTTCATAAGTTGGCGTTATTATTATCATCTTATTATTATCTATTTTACAGATGAAGAATCAAAGATAATGAGGATGTTAAGTAACTTAATTATCTAGGCTACAGAAACCAGACAACATAGACCAACTTTAAGTTAGGAAGTTTTGCTGTTAAACTACATTGCTGCGTCTCAGGTGCTATTCTCTTCTTTTTCAATGTTTTTGTTTGTTTTGGGACTCGAGAACATATTCAACAGTGATCAGGGCTTACTCCTGGCTCTGTGATCATGTCTAGCTCTTGGCAGTGCTGGACGACTATCTTTTGGTGCAGGGGGTTTAGAACCAGCGTGGCACCTGCAAAGCAGGTCCCCCTACACACTAATGTCTCTGGGCTTCCTTTTAAACCATAATATTACTCTATTTTTTTCCAGTGCATGCGTGAGGGACCTAAGAACAATGGACTACAGCGATGCTTGCTATAAATTATGTGTTAGATTTGTACTAGGTGCATTTAACGGAGTTCCTTTGATTTTCAATTTATGATTACTTTAAAATGAGAAATGGTAATGAGTTTTGTCCAGTTTTCCATGTATGTATGATTATATACATATTTCTTCTTTGTTCACTCCACTTGATCACGTGACATCCCGCTTTTCATCGATTTGCTTGGGGGGCACCAGTAACATTTCCATTTGACCCTATCACGTCTTTGTTAAGAAAATTACATTATTTTTTACTGAAACAATCTGCTGTTTTACTTTATATATTTTACTTTATAACAAGACATTATCCTTTAATATCTTACTGCTTAATATGATGTATAATGTGAAATATACAATAATATATAGGCTATCTGCTGCATTTTAATTATTTAACTAAAGTATTATTTTTATCGTTTAGTTTTCTTTTGACAGAAATTTAGAGGGATATGAGAAAAGAAAAGAGAGTGTGGAATGTTCAACAAGAATAAAGGCTTTTCCAGAGTCCGAAAAATCCTATAATTGATTAATTGGTTTTTACTTTCATTTCGTGTACTGTCTTTTCTTAAATTGAAAGTTTTACCTGAGGGCTTGAAACAACTTTTCAAAAAAAAAATTATAAAAGTATTTGAGTCATTTAGAGAGGTGACTTTTAACTCTTATTTTAATATGACACTTTAGCAAGTATCTGATGTCATTTAGAGAGCTGCCTTTTAACTCTTATTTTAATATGACACTTTAGCAAAATTTCCAATTCAGCTTGGTCTGAATCTTAGTAATTATAATTTTAGAGAAGTTTATTTCCTTGATATATTCACTATTTAAAATATGTTGGTGGAGCACAGCCTTAGTATAATGAGGTGTGTTTGCCTTGCACACTGTGACCTGGGTTTTATCAGGGCAGCCCACAGTATCTCTGTGTGTGACAAAAAATGCTAAATAACTAAACATGTTGGAGATATTGGAGATTTTCCTGTAACAAATAGATTTCTTCATCATCATAACTATGTGCTAGATTTTTTAAAAACTTTTTAGATGGGTTAAGTACTTCTTAATAGTTCTAAACCTGCCTTTTAGTCTCCATAAGTATGTCTCATGGCACTTTTATTAATTTTTTTTAATTTTTATTGTGTTCAGCTTTTGCTTTTAATTTTGCATAATTTTGGAAAGAATGATTGCTTATCATTCTTTCTGAATGATAAGCAATCTTATCATTCTGAGTCAATTCTTAGAATAACAAAGATAAGTGAAATCTTATCTTTCTGAGTCAATTACTGGTTCTTACCAAATTTTATATTTAAAGCACACTTAGCATAATAAAATTAAAAACAGCCTTTTTTTTTAAATTCGCTTTTTGGTCACACCTCTACGATGCTAAGGGGTTACTCCTGGCTCTGCACTCAGAATTACTCCGGGCGGTGCTCCGGGAACCAGAAAGGATGCTGATGACTGAACCCAGGTCAGCCTGGTGCAAGGTAAACACCCTCTGAACTGGACTATGGCTCAGGCTCCAGCAGTTCCTGCCCTGATGTAGTGCTCAGTACCCGGAGAGACCGCTCCCAAGCTGCTGCATGGCGGAATAGTGACTAGCCATGTGACCACTGTTTTCTGACTTTGCTACTTTAATGTATAAATCATTCACTGAAACAAATGTTTAAGTGGAGCTTTGTGTTCAGAAGGTCACTTTTATGTTTGTATGCCATTTTGCCCTCCTTACTTTGTATTTTGTCCTTTCTATTAAATTTTGTTTTGCAAGCCAATAAATAGAATGTATTATTAGCTTTTCTCTTCCTATATATACATTGTAGCTTCTAAATCCTAACAATCTGTATTCAGTGACTGAAAAATTACCTAAATAATAAAAAAATATGTGTTTGGTGGGCAAGTCTTGTGACACATTCATTTTTAATCTATGCTAGTACTCACAGCATAATGTTTGTGATGATTAATATTTAGAAATTCAAAGTGTGATTTGAAGGATATATCACTTTTGGCCTCTTTATTCCAGTTCTTGTTATAGCTGCCTCCTTCAAAACAATCTCTTTCTGAACGTCATCATGTCTACTCTAGCAGTCCTGGATGGTTAAGCCAGGCTTAAATGTTAATTTTGTGATATTTAATTTATCTTTTGGGTTCTTGTCTTAGGAGAGAACCAAGAGATCAGTTGTGTTTTTAAGTTTAAATTAGTGTTTCGGAACTCTATTTTAAAAGAAACGAAAAATGCTCATAGTCATTTTATTCCCCACATGGGTTTAGATTAAAAGCTATGTATGAAAGAAGACAGTAGAAGAATTCAATACATAAGCACATAGAATGAGATAAGTTGATGCAAAGTCGTCACATGTTCCAATCTCTGACAAAGATGTATCCTCCATTTTTCTAAGTTTAACATTGCCAGCTATCTAATGATTTTATAATAAGTTCTAAGTTCTATCATTTTAAAATCAAAAGCCCACACAATTTTTGAATATTTTATCTAGTTTAGTGATTTTACAGTAGCATATCTGTCTTTACATTATCTAACATGTGTTAAAAATTTTGTTTATAATATGGAATTTTACTATGCTAAAGGCATTATAAGTTGGAAGAGTAGTTCAACAAAATTTATAATCAGGTAACTTGTACCAAAAAAGGAAATACTATGCATATTATGTTTGTTTATAATATGTAAAGGCAATGATCAAAAAATCACAGTATCAAAAAAATAGCACGGTGCAAAGTCTTCGTGAGAGTTTTCCCCTAAGTTTAGAGTAAGGTATGCTAAAATTTCAGAATCTTCAGGATTTCAAACACTCATGTGTGTATTTTTTTTTTTTTGGCATAGAAATGTATATAGCCACAAGACCAGTGAATGAATTCAGGCTAACCTTGAATAGATCAATTTGAGAAATCAGTAAACACTTTAGCCACAAAATAGCTGTAAAGTACTAGTGGCAATAAAATACTCTATTTTCTCAACTTTGAATGAAAAGAGAAAAGAAACATATACTTTAAAATAGCTTTGCCACTATTTAAAATGTAGTTCTCCTTCGAATTATTTAAAATTAAAATCATCACTCTCTTTTAGTTGTCAGTTCATTTTCCTCTTAAGAATTCAGCTAGTTAAGCACATCAAGCCTGTAGTCTTTGTTCTTCAATCAGAATTAATCATTACACAGGCTGCAGAGGCGGGTAAGTGGCCAATTGTAAGGCTATATATAGCCCTCACTTTCTTTTTCTTGATTCATTTTATTCTGTCTCTCCACAACTTTTAATTAGTTTCATTTTAGGGTTTCTCTGTTTTTCTTCATTTTTATTGTATTAACTGTTATTCTCTCATATTTATTTTTCATTTTTGTAAGTAGGCATACATAAAGTGAGCAATATATATGGATAGTGAAATAAATGAATTATCTAGTTGCCTTTTAGACATTTTGAGAGGATTAATAGATTCAATTTTATTTAGTTAATAAAATAAACCATTTTTCTATATCCTAATTTGGAAATTGTTATGCAAGGCTCATAGGCTTATAATTGTGATAACCTTGAAAATAATGGTTGAACTTAATTATACATATTTAATATTTAAACTAAAATTTCCCTCTTATACAGTATTTAAAATTATTAATCACATAGCAACTATTGCATGGAATTTACTGAAATTCAAAATATTTAATCAGAATTTTCCATAAATTACATACTAAAATATCAATAAATATTTTCTAATTTCTCTGAGAGATATTTCAGTAATCAAAAGGTATATCTGAATATCAGAATTTGATTTTTGTATTTGGAATGATGTATGCATGAATGATGTGATTAAGAGAATTGTGAAACCCTGGAAACTCTCTTCTGTGCAGGATATAAAGAAACATAATAGTGGAGTAATAAATGCCCAAACACAACAAATGCGCAAAAATAAAGGAACTGGTTTCAGTATGAAGCATGCCACTTGGTGAAGCAGTTGTGGAGGGTATTGGATAGGGAAAGAGAACAATGGAGGGAAGTGGCCAACTCAGAGGAGAGAGGGGCTGAATGGTAGTTGTGGAGTCCTTTGGTGACATTCTTTAAACCACTGTGCAAAAATTCAGAGAGTGCCTCTCAGAGAGCAGGTGTCTGCTTGGGAGGCAAATGGGGGAAGGCGTTGGTGAAAGGAAATGGACTCTGGTGAGAGGATGGGAGTTGAATCAGTGTATTCCTAAAACATGGTCAGAATTACCTTATGATTCTCCATGAATCAATTAAAATAATAAAATAAAATGGTTTAAAACAGTCTTGTTTTCTAAGAAAAATGAAATTTTTCTTATTTTTCTTATTTTTGATGAACCCTTTAAGTCACTTGATCACTTGAATCCCGTTATTCATCGATTTGCTCGAGCGGGCGCCAGTAACATTTCCATTGGACCCTATCACGCGCCAATGTAGCCCAATGGCATCTGGTTGATTCAGGAATATGAAGAGCCTCAAACCGTTCCTTCAGGGTCTTAACAAGGAAGTCTGACCATCTTGTAGGTGGGCGGCCACGTGATCTTTTGACATCCCGTGGGATCCAGTCGGTAACGGCTCTAGTCCAGCGGTTGTCTCCAAATCGCATTACATGTCCAGCCCATCTGATTTTCGATGCCTTGGCAAACGAGACAGCGCCCCTGATTCTGGAATAGCGACGGAGGTCAGAACTCCGGATTCCTTCTCTCACTTGAGTGAGACGTGATATTCCAAGCATAGCTCTTTCGATGCCTCTCTGGGAGACCCGAATAGCATTCTCATCCTGCTTTCGTAGGGCCCAGGTCTCTGAGGCGTATGTTAATGCAGGGAGAACGGTGGAGTCGAAGAGATGTGCCCGGAGCCGGAGGTTCTTTTGTCCTTTTTAGCTATTTCTTCGATGCCTTTGAAGGCATTCCATGCCGCTCTCTTCCTCCTGCGCAGCTCAGGTTTTAGGTCGCTCATCATGTTGACTTCTTCGACCTAGGTACACATAACTGCTGCATTCAGAGATGTTTGTTCCATTGAGAGTGAATGGGGCCTCTGGAACTAGTTCATTTCTCATGAACATAGTTTTCTTCAGATTCAGCTGTAGACCTACCTTTCCACATTCTCGGTCAAAGTCAGCCAGCATTTGTGCCGCTTGGCTAATGTTTGGTGTTATTAGAACGATGTCATCAGCAAAGCGGAGGTGGTGTAGTTGCCGACCATCTATCTTCACTCCCATTCCTTCCCATTCTAATTGTCTCATGATGTTCTCGAGGGTGGCACTGAAGAGTTTTGGTGAGATGGTATCACCCTGTCGAACCCCCTCTTTTGACATCAATGATCACTTCTTTGTAGAATGGTGAGATCCTGGTGGTGAATCCGTAATACAGCTCACGAAGGATCTTGATGTATTGGGTTTGAACACCCTGTTTGACTAGGGGCTTCGATGACTGCTTCAGTCTCCACAGAATCAAAGGCTTTCTGTAAATCAATGAACGTGAGACAGAGTGGCATCTTGTACTCCCTACAAACCTCAATGAGCTTGGTTACTGTGTGGATATGGTCGATTGTGCTGAATCCTTTCCGGAAACCTGCTTGCTCGCATGGTTGTCCTTCATCTAGTGTTCTGCTAATCCTGTTCAGGATGACTCGTGTAAACAGCTTGTAGATGACAGACAACAGGCAGATGGGGCGATAGTTGCCGATGTCGTGAATGTCTCCCCTTCTTGAACAGTAGAACTGTCCTGCTGGTTTTCCATTGGGAGGGCACCTTGCATTCGGACAGGTAGCGTGTGAAGAGCCGAGCTAGTGTATTGATGAGTACCGACGGCAGATTCTTCAGGATGTTCGGGTCTGACTTTGTCTGGGCCTGGTGCTGTTCCCTTCTTTACCGATGAGATGGCATGTCGGATTTCAGAAGGGAGAACGTTGGGAATGACATATCCATCCTGTGGAATTTGGTATGTGGGCAGGTGGATGTGGCTATCAAAGAGATTTGAGTAGAAGTCCTGGATAATCTTCTCCATTGCCTTTCTGGAAGATGTGATAGATCCATCAGGGCGCCGGAGGGCAGTCATCTTGGTCTTATAGTTGGCGAAGGACAGGCGGGCAGTGCGAATACTTTTCCCGGCTTCTGCTGCATCTTCCAGTATTTCTGCTCTTCTGTCTTTGAGGTCTGCTTTTATCGCTTCTCTGCACTGTTTAGCAAGCTTGGACGTTAGCATTTGGTCTCCTGAGGCTCGCGCCTTGCCACGTTGGCGAATGAGCTCAAGAGTTTCTGAAGACAAGCCGTCCTTTTTGTGTCTTTCTCTCTCTCGGCATTCTTCGCACAATCATGGAGGTGCTGAACCAGTCGGTTGTATTCTTCATCGATGTCATCAATGATGGTATCTTCCCATGTTGCCGCAATGGTGCCAAAGAGTGCCCAGTTGGTGGTCGCTCTGGGAGTTCTCTTCTTAAACTTTGCAGCCTTTTCTCCCCGCTGAGGGAAGTAGAATTTTGCACGAAGGAGACGGTGGTCCGATCCTGTCTGGAATTTGGGGGACGACAGCAACATCGGTCAGACAAAACCGCCGATTGAAGATGATGTGGTCAATTTCATTGTGGAACTGTCCGCCAGGAGATTCCCATGTCCAACGCTTCACTTCAGCTTTCTGAAACTGTGAGTTCCCATGAATAGTCTTGGTGGACATGATGAACTCAGATAGTCTCTCACCCTGTTCGCTCCATTCTAGGCCATGGGTCCCGATGTGGAGTTCTTCAGCCGATCTTCTCGGTCCTATCTTGGCATTAAAATCACCGACTATGATCTTGTAGAAGGTGTGATCTTTTTTATAGAACTCCTCCAATTCCATGTAGAATTTCTCAATTTCATCTTCTTTGTATGTGGATGTTGGTGCATAGACAATGAAGATAGAAATTGCTGGCAGTGGGCCACATCTCCTCAAGTGTAATCGCCCTATTCGGTTTGTTAGGCATTCAAATGAATCAATGTTGACAGCCATGTTCGTGTTGACAAGGACACCAACGCCACCGACGCCTCTTTTCATCACATGTTCCAAGGAACAATTCTTCTCCGTGTCAAATACAGCATGATGCGACTGACGCCCCTCGCCTCAGTCAGACCAATGATGTCGCACTTGATCTTTCTTGCTTGCAGCATCAGATCCTCAATATATGCTTCCGATGCCAGTGTACGCATGCATTGAAAGTACAGACAGTCATTTTAGTCCTTCTTCGCTTTGGCAGCCTAGGACAGCCTGTGAAATTTTATCAGGCACTGCTTGTTTGCCTTTCTTACTGCTGCCGTATTAAGGGCTCTTTCGGGGTCAGGAAAATAAACATTTTTGTTACTGGATTTGGCATATCGAACACGCATCGGACAGCTTGCCAGGCTCTGCCATGCGGGCACTATATTCTCATTACTTTGTGGGGCTCTCTCAGAGGGGTGGGTAGAATATTTGTGGTAATTTGGAGGTAAGTCCACACGCGCCACCGCAACGGGAAAGCTGGTTTCTGCTCTGCCGGGTGTACCTGTGTCTTAGGCTCAAGCATTTCTGGGCTTGAAATACTCTCCTCTGAAGGGCGGGTCTCTGCAGGGCGGGTCCTTGTAGGCTGGGTTTCTGACAAGCTGGGCTGGAGACTGGATTAATCTGTGGGCTGAGACTGGATTAATATGCTGGGGGAGATCTTACCAGCTGCAGAGTGTGGATTGTGACACAGATCGCTGCCAGCAAGGTGTGGGGGGTTTCTCTGGGCTCCTCCGAGGCTCCATCGGGATGGTGGACTCGGTCGGAAGTTGCTCTCGTGGTCCATGGAGTGCAGGGGGTTCAACGGGGAAAGCTGGTTTCTGCTCTGCCGGGTGTACCTGTGTACCCCTTTAAGTGCTTTATATTTTTGATGTTGCTATTTTTGTGAGGTCACTTGGCAGTACTAAAGGCTTGCTCTGGCTCT
>JAJIBD010022471.1:0-2500 GCA_021461705.1 Cryptotis parvus
AAGAGCCGAGCTAGTGTATTGATGAGTACCGACGGCAGATTCTTCAGATGTTCGGGTCTGACTTTGTCTGGGCCTGGTGCTGTTCCCTTCTTTACCGATGAGATGGCATGTCGGATTTCAGAAGGGAGAACGTTGGGAATGACATATCCATCCTGTGGAATTTGGTATGTGGGCAGGTGGATGTGGCTATCAAAGAGATTTGAGTAGAAGTCCTGGATAATCTTCTCCATTGCCTTTCTGGAAGATGTGATAGATCCATCAGGGCGCCGGAGGGCAGTCATCTTGGTCTTATAGTTGGCGAAGGACAGGCGGGCAGTGCGAATACTTTTCCCGGCTTCTGCTGCATCTTCCAGTATTTCTGCTCTTCTGTCTTTGAGGTCTGCTTTTATCGCCTCTCTGCACTGTTTAGCAAGCTTGGACGTTAGCATTAGGTCTCCTGAGGCTCGCGCCTTGCCACGTTGGCGAATGAGCTCAAGAGTTTCTGAAGACAAGCATCCTTTTGTGTTTCTCTCTCTCTCGGCATTCTTCGCACAATCATGGAGGTGCTGAACCAGTCGGTTGTATTCTTCATTGATGTCATCAATGATGGTATCTTCCCATGTTGCCGCAATGGTGCCAAAGAGTGCCCAGTTGGTGGTCGCTCTGGGAGTTCTCTTCTTAAACTTTTGCAGCCTTTTCTCCCCCGTTGCGGGAAGTAGAATTTTGCAACGAAGGAGACGGTGGTCCGATCCTGTGTGGAATTTGGGGACAACAGCAACATCGGTCAGACAAAACCGTCGATTGAAGATGATGTGGTCAATTTCATTGTGGAACTGTCCGCCAGGAGATTCCCATGTCCAACGCTTCACTTCAGCTTTCTGAAACTGTGAGTTCCCATGAATAGTCTTGGTGGACATGATGAACTCAGATAGTCTCTCACCCTGTTCGTTCCATTCTAGGCCATGGGTCCCGATGTGGAGTTCTTCAGCCGATCTTCTCGGCCCTATCTTGGCATTAAAATCACCGACTATGATCTTGTAGAAGGTGTGATCTTTTTATAGAACTCCTCCAATTCCATGTAGAATTTCTCAATTTCATCTTCTTTGTATGTGGATGTTGGTGCATAGACAATGAAGATAGAAATTGCTGGCAGTGGCCACATCTCCTCAAGTGTAATCGTCCTATTCGGTTTGTTAGGCATTCAAATGAATCAATGTTGACAGCCATGTTCGTGTTGACAAGGACACCAACGCCACCGACGCCTCTTTTCATCACATGTTCCAAGGAACAATTCTTCTCCAGTGTCAAATACAGCATGATGCGACTGACGCCTCCCTCGTCTCAGTCAGACCAATGATGTCGTACTTGATCTTTCTTGCTTGCAGCATCAGATCCTCAATATATGCTTCCATTGCCAGTGTACGTGCATTGAAAGTACAGACAGTCATTTTAGTCCTTCTTCGTTTTGGCAGCCTAGGACAGCCTTGAAATTTTATCAGGCACTGCTTGTTTGCCTTTCTTACTGCTGCCGTATTAAGGGCTCTTTCGGGGTCAGGAAAATAAACATTTTTGTTACTGGATTTGGCATATCGAACACGCATCTGACAGCTTGCCAGGCTCTGCCATGCGGGCACTATATTCTCATTACTTTGTGGGACTCTCTCAGAGGGGTGGGTAGAATATTTGTGGTAGTTTGGAGGTAAGTGCAAGGGCCGCACAGCGCCGCCGCAACGGGAAAGCTGGTTTCTCCTCTGCCGGGTGTACCTGTGTCTTAGGCTCAAGCATTTCTGGGTTTGAAATACTCTCCTCTGAAGGGCGGGTCTCTGCAGGGCGGGTCCTTGTAGGCTGGGTTTCTGACAAGCTGGGCTGGAGACTGGATTAATCTGTGGGCTGGAGACTGGATTAATATACTGTGGGGAGATCTTACCAGCTGCAGAGTGTGGATTGTGACACAGATCGCTGCCAGCAAGGTGTGGGGGTTTCTCTGGGCTCCTCTGATGCTCCATCGGGATGGTGGACTCGGGTTGGAAGTTGCTCGTCGGGTCCATGGAGTGCAGGGGGTTCAACGGGGAAAGCTGGTTTCTCCTCTGCCGGGTGTACCTTAGTTACCAAGTTTTAAATAGTTTTTAAAATATTTGAAAAATTAAAAATAACTTCTTGCTCCACTGCTCCAAAATCTTTTTTAATCTCCTTTAGAAGAAACAGTTTCGTTCTTTTAGATTTTTCTCCTAGCAATTAACAGCATATATACCATGGAGCTGAAAACCCTAGTAGAAACAGATGAATTTTTAGAGCACACAACTCTCCAAAAGTGAATCATGAGAAAACCAAGCACCTGAACAAATAATTGCTAGTAAGAAAATTAAAGTGGTAATAGAAAAATGTCTCCCCAAACAAAAGCCCAGGCCAACATGAGTTTACCCAGAAAGTCCTTCCAAATCTTCAAAGAAGACCTACAACTAATCCTTCTCAGGGTCCTCTGAAAGTTGAAGAAACAGGAATCCTCTCACACAGTTTCTAT
>JAJIBD010022471.1:7500-41399 GCA_021461705.1 Cryptotis parvus
ACAGGACTAGGATGGACAAAATCTTTTTTTAAAGAAACTGTACTGTCGTATATTATTGTTGGTGCCTTGTTGTGAGGAACAGCCCTTGAGAATTAAAGAATCGGTCAAGTCACCCAATAGACAAAACACTATAGTTAAGAACAATTAAAATTGGGTGAAAACTAACAGTTGAGGGGCACGAACTCTTCTCTTGACTCCAGGGATGGACAAGCATGGACTATCATCTCTATTAAATAGAGAATAAACATCAATTCTGGAGACTAAGTGATATGCCCAAGAACTGTTTTGTGGCTGCAGAACTGGAACTTAGAACTGTCTAGTTTTAAGGTTTTGACCTTTGATTATCTAACCTGACCTCGGAGAATTAAGGCTCATATAAGGGAAGTCATTCACCCAAAGTACATCACTTGTTAGTAGTTAAAACAGAACAAGAATATGGGTGTCTTGAATTTTTAGCTCAGATCACACTCGCCTATTCTGCACTGGTTATTCCACCATCACCCAGAAACAATTTCCCATGTTCAAAAGTGTGTGTGGATTGAGCCAGTGTCAGGCCCTAACACAAGTTTAGAAACAGGGAATAGTGATGGCATTAAGATGCACTCTAGGGTTCTCTGCAGCTTCTAATATTTTTCTCCCACTTTAATGTGGTATATGATTTTCAAGATTGTCAATGATAATTTACTCATATACATCATTCCAACGCCACACCCAGCACCAACACGGCTGCTTCCCTCCACAAATGTCCCAAAGACCTCTCCCATTCACCTTCCTCAAGTAAACTCAGTTCTGCTACTGAGACCCTCCACTGAGTTTATTATTTCACCTACAGTGCCTTTCAATTCTGTCATTTCTAATTGCAGTGTTCTCATTTCCATTCTCATTGCTAACTGCCTGTACCATCATTTCTTTGAGCTCATTAAACATCCTCATCATAGAACCTCTGTAGTTGTAGATAGAATATAAATTGCTGGCTGGTACTAACAGAGCCATACATGCTATTGTCTCCATTCAAGCCACTATGTGGCTCCCCTATTGTACCTGCTGTGTTTTAAAAAACATTCTTTGTAGCTCACCTTCCTGTTAGTTCCTTGAGGGGTTAGATTGAGTGCACATTTTTTCCTTCCCTACTAGTTCTCTCCCGTTGACAATGGCATAAGTGTGCATGGTGTGAGGTACAGTAAGCAGAATTGTCACACAGTCACACAGATCAAGGCATAAGTAGCATCAAGTGGAGTTATGAGCACAGGTGGCAGATATGGACCCGGGAAATGAATGAGCTGGCAAAGCCTGCAGTTTGGATATGGGCCTGCAGAGACAGTATAAGCTTGAGGGGAGTCTTACAGGTCACAGGTAGAACAAAAAGGAATTCTCATCTGCTTCCAAAATGGCCTTGGAGATCTCAGTTGGGAGGTCAACTTCACGTGGGAAATGAATGAGCAAAAGGTTTGTAATAGTGATGTCTCTTTATAGCTTCTCTGGTCGGTTAGATGGTGACTTTTGAGAGTCTCATTTTGTTCCTTACTTGGAAAGGTCTTTTTTAAGACTGAGACATAAGATCCCTTTTTCAGAGGTGATATTCAAAGAGCCTAATGTTTGTTTTACTTTGCTTAAGAGAAAGCTCTTTAAGGAATAATTCCTCTGGGCATAATGAGTCAGTAAACCATTTCTCTAAATCCACTACTATCATTGCAGCTTCCACAGACCTGGCTGTGTGAGAAGGACTTTTAATGAACCCTCTGAAAATCTTTTAAAGGACATCTTGATAGCTAATTGCTCTACTTAATGCTATGGTGTTGGACAATTTTGTTTTAAGTAATGGAATGTTTTTTCATGCTGTGAAAGAATTGCCTTACTAATGAGCTCTGTGTTAAAATGTATTGAATACCAACTCTCTGTATGTATGTGTAAATGACAAGAAAATTTATCATCAGGAAAGTTATTATTAACTTCCTAGAGTATTATAAGGGAAAGAGAAAACAATGACAGGAAAATATTGAATAGAATCACATAAAATGTTAGCAAATATAAAGAGCATACAATTAAATTGCATTTTTAACTTTTTCATTTTATTTATTTAAGAGCTTATTTATTTAATTAATCAAAAGTTTATTTAATTAAGAGTTTTTCACTTTTACTTTTATTTTATTTATTTAGTAAGAGTTTTTCTACCATAACTTATGTTTCTGTATGTGCTATATATAAAAATTAGTAGAATGCATATGGTTATTTATTGAATTCTAATCTCATGGTGGAAAGGTTTCAGATCTGAAACCAGACAGATGCAGATTGAAGGCTGTGATTTGTCATTTAATGACTGTGTTACCCTCAGTGATGGCTGCCTTTTGAGACATCTATAGAATCAGAGAACGTCTATTACACATATGATGATTAAGCATGTAAGAGACAGAGCTTTTAGATGAGAGCCTCACACACTATATGGATTGTGTAACTGCCTCAAATTCTTCACCTTTTTTATGTGCACACTATTTGTTATATATCTTTGCATCCTTTGGTTGTAAGCACTTGGCTAACCAATCTTTACTATTGTGAAAACCAAATGAAGCATTTAACAGAGTCTGTCCAAATGCTCCTTTCAGACAAGTTGGGGTCCAGAACATTGCACTCCTAGAGGCCTTCACTGGGGAGAGGTAAAGTGTGAGATATCACCAAGTCTATAAGAACAAAAATGAAAAAGCTGTAAGAGAATATCATAAATGATACCAAAATCAAGTCAAGTAGACATTTCAACTACCAAATTTCCCATATAAAATTCTAAGACCAATTGGTGAAAATCAGGAGTGAGAATCAGGAATTCTAGTCTGTGTGGAACTGGAAATAGGTCCTGTATAATGTCCCTCAGCAATTCACAGTCTCAAATACCCAGATATGGCTGCAGAAAAAAGTAACCCCTGGTAACAGGCAAGAACAAATGCACCTTCAGTGACCTATTAGACAAATAATTTTCAGGTCCTGGGACCTCTCTCTAATGATTGTTGGATTGTGTATAATGCATATTAGGAATGGGAATTTCATCTATTCATATTTCTCCTCATTGTTCCCATCACTTTACACTGCATATAGGAGAATAGAACAGCTACCTTTTCTGCCCACACCCGGGGTACAGCTCAGCTCTCTTAGTTCTCAAGGATCCCACAGATGCAGGGAAAATTGTTCAATGAAAGAAAGGAATATATATATAAAAAGGATATATATATATCCTTTTTATATATTCATTTTTACATATATACACTATATAAAAAGGAATATATATATTCCTTTTATATATATGTAGTCCTTCATATATATATTTATATATGAAGAAAAGTGTTCAGATATTCTCCATGATGTCATAAAATTGTTACACAATAAATGGAAAGAAAAATGAAAACCAGAGAATCAAGAAGGAACGCGCAACTTCTAATGGGTTGAATTAGTGGAGGTAAGTGTGAATATAACTCCAATTATATTTGCATATTCTACTACTATTAAAAGTGCCTTACAACTCTATCCAAATTCTATCATTGGAAATTCATTTACTGGGTTAAAATCCATTAAATATATTTCCAAGAGCATTCAATTATAAGATAGTGGTACTTGGGAGAGGTAAGAGAATTCCGTAATTATTTAAACCTTAGTGGCAATTAGCTTAATAGAATGAGTTGGAGAGAGGTGAGCAGACCTGGTGGAATTTATCTGTGAGTATCATAATGTTCTGGCTGTAAAAATTATAGTGGAATAGAGAGACAAAGAGATAAGTGGATAAAGTAAGGAAAATGCAAATGAGAAACCTTCACATGCTTAATCGTTTGGATATTGATGACCAGTAAAAGGATATGTCAATGTTCTAATGTTAATGTGATCTTTAGTGGATTCTCTGGAGGGCTAACTAAATTACTAGATCTAGTGTTGATAATGCAAGAAACACAAGGATCCCAGAAAATTACAGTCAGTGTTACTTATCACAAGTAAGTTTTACTTCCCTAAAGAGATGACTTTGTTCTGAAAACAAGTACCCAGGACCTGTCTTCGAGGTCAGATATTTTGTAACTCTAACTACATCTATATTCCCTTTTCTACCCTTTGCCTTCCAGTTCTATGGCCCATCTAACATGTATATTTTATTCTCCTTCCATTTAGACCTGGTCTGTTCTTTTACTCCCTTTTTACCACATTGCATGGACCTACCTAATACACTCTTGTCAGAACGGACCACCTTTAAGATTCTCCATCTATATTCAGTTTCCTTTACTCAGATCTGTCTTGGCTTCTTAGAATAAATATAAGATATAGGTAATAGTTGGTGTCTTGAAAAGGGGTGTTGAGCTCATAAGAGAGAGATTACATATTTGTACTCAGAGAAAATTTACTTTTCACAAGGAAGTGATTCGAGCTAGGTCTTAAAGAACTAAGGAGAAACTTGGAAAACATAAGTGAAGCAATCTTCTAAAGTCCTGTGTTTACAAAGTTAGTTGACAAAATCTAGTGTTGGACTCTATATAAAGGTGGATGTAAGAATTGTGTTTTATTCTTCCAGTGGGTCAATCATAGCTTTGTGCATTGTAGTAGGTGTTAAAAACTACAAATACTGGTGTTTTTGTATTGCTTCAAACAAGTCAGCCCACCATAATTTCATGGATAATGCAGAAAACAGGAGAGTGCTGGATGATAGAATCCTCTGCATACATGGTCTGAGCATGCATGGTCTGTTCACTATAAGCATACATATGTTCTGAGCATACATGGTCTGTTCACATCAGTCTCCCTTGCCCGAGACCTCAGGTGCTCAAGAGCAGCCACAGAAAGCCTGTGCACAGAGCAGATTTGCAGGATGAGGGAGGAGCTTCCAGAACAGTAAAGGGAACTCCTTATCTGTTGGTGTGTACACACCTGATAAGGTACACACCAATCTGCCTTGTGTAACAGAATTACTCCATAATCTCTAGTCTCCTTAATGGGAATCAAATCTGCTATTTGTTTAGCAGATGGACACTCATTATAAAACATCTTTTATCAACTGAAAGGATACCGAGTGTCTCTACTTGCAGGGATTGAAGAAATGTATGAACCTCCAAATTTGAGAAACTCCCAAACACTTGTGATCCCTGGAAAAGAACCATGAAATGTCATTGTTGATGCAAGTGGGCTCACGAGGACCAAGCAACATATCCGCTGTATGGACTGCAGGACTACAAAGCAATGGACAATAGTAACTACACTGTGTAGCCACTTTCAGTAAAGGGGCACCATGGGCTTTATCTGAAGCACTTTTCATTCCAGAGAAGAAAAAGAAAACAGAACAGTAGGTAGTGAGATAATTATTCAGTATGCTACCTAGTGCCGCATTCCGTTTCCACAATCATAAAATTAATTTTATCCTCATTTTATGTATAATGATACAACTTTATAGATGGCAAAAATGGTTTTTTTTTCAAGTCCTTCTGCTAAGGGATAAAGCATCCATTCAATTCTAGATCTCTTGAACCCCTGAATCCATGTTTCTTACTACTAAATATGCCATTCGTGACATTCAATTTACACAAAAACTGCATGGAATCAGATTGTAATCTTAATTTTTCATTTAAAAAGAATTCAACAAGCTGTTATCAGCTTTGTTTCATATTCTGTGGTATGCATAGATATAGCCTTCCTCAAGTGTTACTAATTAAGATTCCAGTAAGGAAACAAGGTGGTTCATAGCATGGCTACCAGACCACGGACAATGGGGTCAGAACTGGAACTCATGAGTTGTTCATTTAAATTAATTATCTTGACTGTGTAATAATTATAACTGAATTTGAATTGTGTCTACAAGAAATTTTATGCCTTTCCTGACTTAATCTGGTAAAATATGTGTTTCTTGAAGATTCTTTCATATTAAATCATTGCAGATACACAGAACATTATCAATAATATGCTAAGTTAAGAAATTATGAAATATCTATGCTATGATATAGTTATCCATTAAAAAATAAAGTAGATATATGTATAATGATCACTTCACTTGATCACTTGAATAATGTCATTCATCGATTTGCTCTAGCGGGCGCCAGTAACATTTCCATTGGACCCTATCACGTGCCCAAAGTAGCCCAATGACATCTGGTTGATTCAGGAATATGAGGAGCCGCAAACCGTTCCTTCAGAGTCTTGACAAGGAAGTCTGACCATCCTGTATGTGGGCGGCCACGTGACCTTTTGACATCCTGGGGATCCAGTCGGTAAGGGCTCTAATCCAGCGGTCATCTCCAAATCGCATTACATGTCCAGCCCATCTGATTTTCAATGCCTTGGTAAACGAGACAGCGTCCCTGATTCTGGAATAGCGATGGAGGTCAGAACTCGGATTCCTTCTCTCACTTGAGTGAGGCGTGATATTCCAAGCATAGCTCTTTCGATTCCTCTCTGGGAGACCGAATAGCATTCTCATCCTGCTTTCATAGGGCCCAGGTCTCTGAGGCATATATTAATGCAGGGAGAATGGTGGAGTCAAAGAGATGTGCCCAGAGCTGGAGGTTCTTTGTCCCTTTAGCTCTTTCTTCGATGCCTTTGAAGGCATGCCATGCCATGCCACTCTCTTCCTCCTGCACAGCTCAGGTTTTAGGTCGTTCATCAGGTTGACTTCTCGACCTAGGTACACGTAACTGCTGCATTCAGAGATATCTGTTCCATTGAGAGTAAATGGGGCCTCTGGAACTAGTTCATTTTTCATAAACATAGTTTTCATTAGATTCAGCTGTAGACCTATCTTTCCACATTCTCGAAGTCAGCCAGCATTTGTGCCACTTGGCTAATGTTTGGTGTTATTAGAACGATGTTGTCAGTGAAGCAGAGGTGGTATAGTTGCCAACCATCTATCTTCACTCCCATTCCTTCCCATTCTAATTGTCGCATGATGTTCTCGAGGGTGGCGCTGAAGAGTTTTGGTGAAATGGTATCACCCTGTCGAATCCGTCTTTGACATCAATGATCACTTCTTTGTAGAATGGTGAGATCCTGGTGGTGAATCCGTAATACAGCTCACGAAGGATCTTGATGTATTGGGTTTGAACGCCCTGTTTGGCTAGGGCTTTGATGACAGCTTCAGTCTCCACAGAATCAAAGGCTTTCTTTAAATCAATGAACGTGAGACAGAGCGGCATCTTGTACTCCCTACAAATCTCAATGAGCTTGGTTTGTGTGTGGATATGGTCGATTGTGCTGAATCCTTTCCGGAAGCCAGCAGATGGGGTGATAGTTGCCAATGCCGTGAATGTCTCCCTTCTTGATGTAAAAAAAAAGACTCAGCATATTTTAACATAAAATAGCAAATAAAGATTAATACGATTGATTTAGCTCAATAAGAGAACCAAAATTGTAGGAATATGTGTGGTTATTAGGAAGGGCTGTTACGGGCTTTTATTACTAGGAAGATAGTTGTAAGTTTGCATTACAACAGCCTAGGAAGGGCTGTTAAAGGCTGTTATAACTAGGAAGATAGTTGTAAGTTTACATTCCCCAACAGGGAATATAGGTAAAGTAGGAGCAGAGAGAAGGTGAATGTGGATTGGAGATCTTTACATTTCATTTTGTTTATTTTTTTTATTGCTGAGTATTTGCAATAAGAACGCTTTTGTTACAATAATGAAAAACTAAATGTAAAAGATATAGGAAAACAATTCATCCGCCAATCATATCTATCACTTCCAAGTGCCCTTAGAATTGAGTTTGTACCATAACCATGCACTTTCGTCTATAGCCACATGATCTACATTTAAACCAAGCACTTATAAGTTGCCTGTGTCCAAGCACCTTTTAACATTGTCTGTGGAGGGATTCTCATTTAAATATGTTTTGTACTGATTTTGAAACACATTTAATCTTTTCTCCACTAATCTGCTTTCCCTAAAACTTTCCCTAATTCTTCTCAAGCATTTCCCACCTGCTGTGTAGAATATACAACAGAGTGACTCTAATCATGTTTAGAATTATTTTTATCAATTTAATCCATATTTGGAAGTTATTTATGCTCCAAAGTTTTTGACATTTTAGGATGTGCACTGATCAATTTCTCAGGGGTTATGTGGACGTTGGCAACAAATATGATAATAAATGAATAATTATCTTCTGAAAAATAATATTAGTTCTTCATATAGACTAAGCTAAACTTAAATCTATCAAGTTAATATATTTTAGACCTTAAGGCTGTAGAATTCTCTACAATAAGATTGTTGCCCCACACCCCCTTTTAACCAGGTTATAAATAGGCTGCAGTGTTCTGAAGTCCTTCCCATGCAGCCTTACATATTCATTGTTTCTACTGGGTTCTGAGCTACTTTTTTTGAATAAATGGTCTAATTTGAGACTTTAAATAACTGCCCAAAATTTGAGACCCCCTCGCCTTACTAGATTTGACTATGACTCTGTCTTTCAAGAAGCTGGCATTTGACTTTTCCTGGGAAGTTTTCCTCTTGCCTACAGATTCTGGGTTGGCCTCCCCACTTTGCTTTGTCACTGTAACATGCCCTTCTTTGTATATTCCTTCTCACAAGGCAACAGTCATTGGGCATGTGTGGGGAGCACTATGGAACAGTCAGAGAGCACAGCACTGTGTGCGTTGTGGGCACTGGAGGCATGTATTGTGGCTTGGTTTGCAGACTGGGGGCTGTGAATCAACAGCTTTTAGGAATCTCTGTGCTTTGAGCTTTAGCATTCTGTTGCAGGACTTCTAAGAGCCGCTGCATCTTGCTCTGGATTGCCTCCCGCAAATCACTCTGTAGATAAGGGGTAGTCTAAATGTGGCAGTTTATCCGACCATGTATGCTGTACTAGCTGGTATAAATATTCTCCCATGCTACCACAATCATCGTGGGACTAGCTAGATCTTACCAGCATATTAGCCTGGCCACGTAGGACACCTAAGTAATTAGACCAGAGAGAAATGCTGTTTGCTTCCAAGCAAACAAGCATGGCTCCCCTGATATACTCAAAGGCAACTAAAATATAAAACTACAATGAAGTAGAGGAGACTTGTGAAGGCTTGGAGAAATATTTAACTGGCATTGGTGTTGGTCTTTGGTACAGAGACATGCCATCTCAGAAACCCCTTCCCTACACTACAAAGGCATTCCCAAGCAGATTTCGGCTCAAAACATTAGCACAGTAAAGGCCCTAGGTGAGGTGCAGGGAGGGATTACCTAAGGGCATTGGACCCTCCCTGCTTTCCATAACAGTGGGAGGAAGGTCTGAGTTACAGGGATATAAACTAGCCGGTTCCCGCTCTCTCCCTTCCCTTCTTCCTTGTGGGATCTCTCCTTGTGAGCGTTCATTCCCTTGGAAGCTTTTACACGTGGTGGTCGCCATCTTGGCCTACGCGTGACTGGGGTTCTAGCCTGGAATCCTAAGCATCGGGTTTTTCCTTTTGCTGAATTGTATGCCTGAACCTGTGATAAGTAAAGCCTTTTAAAACTGCATCGGATTCCTGAGTTTTCATCCGTTCCTCGCCGGCTTTGGAGGTAGAAGGGAACTCACTTCCCGGCACTGTCGGGGACCCGGCGGAGCGCCCGACAACATTCATTTCTTCTTTTTAGTTTTATTATACCACTGTGAGATTTACCAATTACCAAGATGTTCATGATTGGGTTTCAGTCATGCAATGTTCCAGCACCCATCCCTCCGCAGTGCATATTTCCGACACCAATGTCCCCAGATTCCCTCCCCCCTCCCCAGCCTGTCCCTCTATAGCATGCTCTCTCTCTCTCTGTCTCTTTCTCTCTTCCCTTCTCTTACACATTGTGGATTGACATACATATATTTAGGAGTTATTATGTATATTACCTGAAACAGGGAAGCCTGTTTCAAACCCAGATATGCCTGATCCAGAGACACAGGTACATGGGGCAGAGCTGCTACCAGCTCTCCCTGTGCTGAGCTGATCATGAGTTGCCCAGAAGGGAAGGTGGGTTCTAGCCCTGGCCTGCCATCCCAATAGAGCCTCACAAGAAGCCAGAGGAACCCCCACACTATGAAGCTCGTCATTTTCAACATCTGGACTCCACAGCTCGTCAGGGGTCCACTCAAAAAGAAAAGCCAACCTCTCCCTGTTGCGGTTTATCAGCAAATGCACATAATGAGATCTTACAACCGAGAGTATACCACCCACACGGCAGAGCCTGGCAAGCTACCCAGGTCGTATTTGATATGCCCAAAACCAGTAACAATTATAAACCTAATTTTCATGACCTGAACAAATGGTTTGAGGCTCTTCATGTTCCTGGTGCAAGCAGATGCCCTTGGGCTACACTAGCATGTGACAGGACCCACGGAGATGTTTTGGTGCCCGCTCGAGCAAATCAAAGAACAATGGGAAGACACGTGATACAAGTGATACAAGTGATACAAGTGATGTATTTCCCTTTGCCTATATTCAATGCTCAGTTCTAGTTTGGCATTACCATTTCCAACTATTAGTAGAACACTGATATATATTTGTATCCCAGAAATTAATGTAGTCATTCTATATCTGTCCTTTCCCTTCTGGCTAATTTCACTAAGCATTAGCATTTCTAGTGTAATCATCTGTATGTTTTGGAAATCTCATTCTCTACACTGTATATTATGACTTCTGTAAAATGGGAATTACACCCAATAAGCATCTTTTTATCCTGTAGTGGTATTAGACCAGAAAGTGATCTACCATATGTTCTTGTGGATAGCATGTAATATTAGCATGATAGCATCAAATATCTTCTATTTTATGCTTTTATTTAATAGATTCAGTGGGTGCAAGCAAGGTCAGAAACAGGGACTAAAAAGGGGTCTTTCTATACAGTGACCTAGATTTAGATATATTACATATTTTCCACTCCTGGTTGTTTCTGCTTTCTGATTGGTACGCCCTATAAATTCATCTGATTATAACAATAATTCTGACTGAGCATTCAAATGAGCTTATGGTTTGATTTTGGGAACCAAAGATTAGATGGGCTGCCCTTATTAGGTGCTTTCATCAGCCATTATATAAATAAAGTATAAAAGACCATCAATCAGATGTATATGAAAATTATAATTTATAATATAATCCCTTAGGCATTTAACCTCTCCCTCCTCTTTCTAGTCCTCCTCTTCTTAATTCTCCCATAATATCATAAAATGCTAAACTTCCTATACAGAGGTAAAACCTCACTAGAATTAAATACTCAATTCCTTTCGATATATGACTTTCTCGGTCAAACCTTGGTTCAATCTCTCACCAGCAATGAGATTTTTGGACAAAGTATTTACCCACCCACCTTCCTAGCTTCCACTTCTTCATAGTTATATAATGAAGTATTCTTATGAAAGTAAATTTCTTTATGAAAATTAAATATCATAAAAGTAGTCAAACCTTGCCTCTCGACTTCTCACCATGTAAAATCATTTATATCCTATTGTTTAAAACACACTATCAGGAGTTTCTACTCACAACCATGAGCATCCTGACCAACACCAGCACCAGGTTTTGCTGCTTCCTGCCACCAAGGGTTTAGTTCAGCAGCTGCAGCCTGATTCCCCCTTTCTCTGTCCTTTGACAATTGCTTTTAGTGGATCTTGGTCTCTCTTGCCCTACCACTTGGCAATGAATATCTTGCAGAACCTGAAACTTTCCTTAGATATTAGGCTACTAACTTTTTACCCTTTTTCCTCTTTTATTACTTAATAGAGAAACCCCTTTATTCTTTCACTCAACTATTCCACCTAGAATCCTTCATAGTCCATGCTAAGGCCCATGTGAGGACCCAGCCTGCCAGACTTCTTCTCTCTTCAAAAGTTTTAAATATCCCTGACTCAGGCCAGGAAAAAAATAAACAAGGAATTACATTTCACTTCTCAGTGTACTAATTTATATATTAAGCGAGAAGTGCAAAAACATTGCACAAAGACTTGAGATTTCTCAAATTTATGAAGTGTTTTGTTGAATTTCTCCAGAGCCCCCTATTCCTTCTACAGCCATAACTCATTTAGCTTAATACTATGTGAAATAGTCTCTCAGACCCTCATGCTCAAGCTATTTTCCAACATGTTTCTGGCCCTCTTCAGACATTGCTTCCTTCCTGTTATCATGGCCCCCTCATTCTATCAGTTGACCCCTTCTTGCCAATATGTAAGAGCCATTTATGTGACTTCCTTGAAACATCCTGGAAGCCCTCAAGGTATCATATGGTCCCTGGTTGAGAAATAATCTCTAAATAATTATATTTGCTTAGATTATGGTTAGGTTTCCTGACTCACAGAAAGATTAATAAATTTCTGTTGCCTAATTCAGTAGGCTTGTCTATACCCAGGGCTCTGCCCCGTGGGCCCTGGATGGTTGATGGTCGGACATAGAAAAATACTGGGCCCATTGGTCCCTGGGATGAACCCAGAGCTACGGCAGAGTCTGGCAAGCTACCTGTGGTGTATTCAATATGCTAAAAACAGCAACAATAATGAACCCCATTCCCAATGAATGGAGACGTTACTTGTGCCCACTCGAGCAAATAGATGAACAACAGGATGACAAGTGACAAGTGACAATTCAGTAGCCACTTGCCATATGTAGTTTTAAATTTTAAATGCACTATAACTAAATAAAATTTTAAATTAATTTGCTTAGATATGCTAGTCACTTTTCATAAATGTTTAAGAGCCAACTGTAACTAGTAGCTACTATGTTGAACAGTGCAGATAATAGAACAGTTCTATCAATACAGAAGGTTCTATTGTATAGTACTACTCTAGATCATAAAGAAAACTTTAAAAGCTGAAAGTCAATATTCTAATTATGGAAGGCATATAAGTTTAAATATAGTGCTAACTTATTGATTCTCAAGGTCACATCTTTGTTCCACAGTCAAACTAACCATATGCCCTTGGACAAAGTACTTTAATTTCTTGAACTTCAGTTATTCCAGATCTATAAAATGATGATGGGATTTATTACCCACTTCTCTGAGCTGTAGTATATGAAATTGCTTTGTCAAGACAAAAGTCACAGTGAATTTTGAGGGAGCTATTGGTTCACATGCAGTTAAAGTAATGCTATGTGTCTATCACCAGTTCTTAAACATAATAAAAAGGCTTACCTTCTTAGTAAGTGAGTGGAGGAGATATTGTGGTGGTCATAACTCCAGCAGCCACTGAAATTGGCCACATGCTATATTTGTTTGTTTGGGGACCACACACTGCCATACTTAGGGTTTCCACCTGGAGCTATGCTCAGATCACTCCTGGTGGTACTTGGGTGTCTGGGATCAAACAAGGGTGAGTCACATACAAGGCAAGTGTCTTAACCCCTGTGTTATCTCTACAGCCTCATCTGATTTTTTTTGATATGTGTATCCCATTAATGGCCTTCCTTCTTTATCCAAAAACATATGCTGAATTTTAACTATATTTGACATGTTTCATCAAGGGCTACAGCATTAAGTGACAATTACAGTCTCACCAGCGAGGTTCTCCATAAAACAGAGGGGAACCTGGTTCTACTTAGTGACTGTCATCGACTTTTTTCAAGATCCAGGGAGGGGTGTCTCCTGCCTTTTGATGAAGAGACAAAGATCTGCCTCTGTCTCTGACAGAGTGCCCTCCTGCAGTGTTGATAAATTCACTCTTAAATATTCTCATCAAAAACAATGTGTGAACCTTTTTCAAAATCTCAAAATTTATGCCACTTTTCCCCGTGGATGAAGGCATTATAAACTCAGTTCCATGTTATTATCCATTTGAAAACTTTTTCAATTTTGAGTTTGCTGCCTGACCATGAGGGCTGAATTATGACTGGAGTCTCTTTCACATTTTCTTTCCCCTCCTCTCTCTCTCTCTCTCTCTCTCTCTCTCTCTCTGTCTGTCTAGTAAGAGCATCAAATAGATAAATAAAAATTACTGCAGAATAATTGTAGGTGCTGTGGGCCAGAAGATAAACTGGGCCAGTCTTCAGCCTCAGAGCCTTGTCTGTATGGATTTTTTTTTTTTGGGCATCATTATAGGAGATTCAATTATAATCTTTCTCCATAAGCACAGTGGAAGTTTGCATACACCAGCCCTGGGGCATTATTCATCATAATGCATTTTGAGAGTGAAAGAAAAAGTGGGAGATGTTTTTCGTTTTCCCTAGAGCTGCTTTTTCCATTTGGAGACTTGGTCAAATTTTAGCATTTTTAACCATCCCCAAATCCCTTTCTCAAATATAAGCTATTCTCAGAGCATCATTAGGAAAATGCTAGGAGATGCTATCATATGAAGGCAGGCTTGTTTGCATTTGCCAAAGAGGAAACCTCAGAAAAAGACCAAGAGAGGAGAAAGTGAATCCCTGGAATTCGTCCCTTGCTATGCAGACTTTGGGGACTGAAATGGTCTTGGGGAAAGTTGCCACTGAAGGAGAGACAACTAAATCTACAGAAGCTGACTGTATCTCTTAATGACAGCGACACTGACTGTTTCCTTTGGGCCAGGAACTATTTTGAGTGCACAAAAGATATTAACCCATTTAAAATTCACAGAACTCCTTTGAGGAAAATAGCATAATTATTCTCATTTTCCAGCAACAAATCAAGATATTTTAAAAAAGAAAATTTAGTCCAATTCACAGAACTAGTATGACAGAGATAGGACTAAAAATGTAGCAATGGCTTCTTCCTTGAGCCTTTACATGTACGCAAATGGCATCATATCAGAAAAAGAAATAAAAATGAAACTATTACAGTTTTTACATCAACATCTTGTAGGATGGATGTAGTGTCTCTGTCTGTTTCTTCTATTTCCCATATTTTGCTCACCAAATGTCATGACCGCATCTTGCTCCTGGTCTGGTATGGAAACTAAAAGCTTTGTTCCTGGAGGGTCTTGAGCCCAAGCAGCTCTGTTTTGGTTGCATTGGGATAACTTTCATTCAGGTTAGCCATAGACAGGGGAGTGTCAAGAAGCTTCAGGGTATTTTTTTACATTCGCGTTACAAACACAGCACAATTCAGTAGCAAAACATTACCCTCTGGTAGTTATTCCACTCTACTCAGTTCCTCTTTCCCTTCCCTCCCTTTCTCTCTCCTCTCTGTCCTGGATTGAGGATGCCAAGAAGGCCAGGTGGTCACTGTGGCCTCCACTTTTAGAGAATTGTTGCATTGTCATTTGATGAAAGCATGATGTGAATTATTGCATTTAGAATTATTTTATAATTCTCAATATAATTAAGTATAACATAATTATATTGAGAACTATTTTAGATAATTATTGCATTGTCCCATGAGGTAAGTTTTTTCTTTAGAAAACACAATCTCTAATACAACAGACACCATGGTTGTGGGTAAGAAAAAATAAGTGTTTCTCATGGATCGCTAGCAAGTGTTTGGCCATTTCCTGTCACAGTTTCAGTCCATGGGAGAAGCAGCACCACATAATGGTTGCTAATTTCAGGAACATATTGTATCCTGAAGATCACTGGCCAGCTTTGCCAGGCTTTAATATCCATCACTGTGCCTGCGCCTTCCGATTCCTGTGATCAGGAAACATGGTAAGACCGTGAACCAGGTTCCAGTGTTACACTTCATTCACCATGAGTTTTCTGACTGGAAGATATGTTGTATGAAACATTGTTATTGCAAATAAACAAAAGTCAAGGGATTTTTTTGTAAGAACATTGCAGGTGGGCAAGGCAAATCTATATTCAGAATAAGTATTCTAGTGAGAATTCAGCTCAGCTTCTTTTGCACTGGAAGTGTTCCAATGTAAACAACCTTCCACCAGGTAGTTGGATGATACCCTAGAGAATGCTGCCATATCAGGAGCTTAGCAGGTTGTTGGCAGATTCTCTAGGAGAAGAATCCAGTTGGACTTCCATCAGTCTATGATACTGAGCCTATGTATCTCTACCCATAATCTACCCATGTCACCATGGCTAATTTATAGGTGAGTCCATTGAACAAAGGTGGACTGTCTGGCAAAGAGACTCACTGTTATCCATAGAACAGGTCATCTGATCAGCTGGGTAAGTTTATCATAACACTCAGTTATTCTTCAAGATGCCTAAGTCTTCTGCAATTGCTGAATAGGGATGTGGTAGGAATTACCATACTTATATATTTGAATACTTGATGTTTTCCTAATACTTATAATTTCTCCAGAAATGAAGTATTGATTTTGGATTACTATGATAGCAGAGAGTTTTAGTCATTCCCACATGGTCACAACTACGAATACTCACTAGGTCAGTCACTATCTCACATCACTATCTTCCCATTCATCATCTGTTTGCTAGAGCGGGCACCAGTAATATCTCCATATGTCCTGTCTCATGCTAGTAGAACCCAAAGGCATCTGCTTGCTCCAGGAACATAAAGAGCCTCAAACCATTATATTAGGTCATGGGAATGACCTAATATAAATGTTACTGGTATTTGGCATATCAAATATGACACGGAGCAGCTTGCCAGGCTTGCCATGTGGGTGGCATACTCTTGCAGTCACCTCCACTCGGTCAGTAGAGAGAGCAATTTAAGATTCACCCAGTTTATTATTATTTCTATTCCAGTTATGCATACCCAGCCTAAATTAATGACAATAACTCTCAGTTGTTAATGGCCATTAGGTAGATTATGAGCACAACCACTAGATTTTTAAGGAATCTGGACTCCCTCTCTAATGTATCTTCTATAGCTTTAGCAAAACGTGTATGCTAATCACTCTGCAAGGGGTGTGACAAGGACATGGGTAAGATCTTACGTGATAGCACTACTCCACTCTTATAGTTCTCAAAACCTTCTTCTACAATTCATTAGAAAATTTATGAAATTCCAGTTTCATTTAGCATTTGACACCTTTAAGTTAGTATTTCAGTCACCCAACTAAGCAAATTGTTGAAGCTGTTCTCAGCTTTTCAATCTAATACATGAATGTACAGCTAAGTCCTTCACTGGCATAAGTCCATTAGAGGCTTTGTCTGCTTCATTGAAGTCTAGAGCCCCAGAACACAGAAAAGCAAAAGTTTCCTAATGATCTATAAAAGTTAGGTGCAGCAAGCTATTAGTAAAAAAAAATCACACAATTCAGAAAGTTGAAACTTGGAATATAAAGCATAAAGAAACAGAGTTATGGTCTTTCTAAAGGAATATTCTTGGTCCTGCTTCCAAAATATTTGTTTTCTTATTTATTTATTTATTTATTTATTTATTTATTTATGTTTTATGTGTGAGGCACCAGAGATTAGGCCCAAGACACCGCACATGTGAGCCATGCTTTTTATTACTGAGCCATGTCCCTGGTCCCTAAAGATTTAAATATTATCTAATTAATGTTTCTTCAAATAACAGGTATACAATACCACAAAAGAAATTCAATAAACTTCTTCAATTAGTGGTCATGTTGTAAATGAGACATAGTGACTCTCTATTGTGACTGTGTTTAGTTAGTCTCTACTAAGTTTTATGCACATTATCTACCAGATACAATAATGATAGTAATAGAGGAAATAAGCAAGAGAATGTAAGCTAGGGAGATAGATTGAAATGATAAAAAGTATGTAATTAGAGAAAAGCAATTCTTGAGAAAAAGAAGATGGGAGGTATCACCCTTCCCAACTTCAAACTCTACTACAAAGCAGTAGTAATTAAAGCAGCATGGTATTGGAATAAAAACAGACCTGTGGATCTATTGAATAGAGTTGAGTATGCTGACACCCATCCTCAAACATATGATCATCTAATCTTTGATAAAGAAGCAAAAAGTACAAAACGGAGCAAGGAAAGCCTCTTCAGCAAGTGGTGCTGGGAAAACTGGATAGCTACATGTAAAAAATGAAATTGGACCTCTGTCTAACACCATGTACAAAAATCAGATCAAAATGGATTAAAGATCTCAATATCGACCTGAATTCATAAAGTACATTGTAGATAATAGAGGAAAACCCTCCATGACATTGAAGCTAAAGGCATGTTCAAAGATGAAACACCACTACCAAAACAATTAGAAGCAAAGATAAACGCATGGGACTACATGCAATTAAAAAACTTCTACACCACAAAAGAAACAGTGACCAAGATACAAAGACAGTCCACAAAATGGGAAAGAATGGTCACCCAATACCCATCTTATAAGGGGTTGAAATACAGGATATATCAGGCACTGGTAGAACTTTACAAGAAGAAAACAGCCAAACCCATCAAAAAATGGGGAGAAGAAATGAACAGAAACTTTGACAAGGGAAGAAATTTGAATGGCCAAAAGTCATATGAAAAAATGTTCATCATCATTAATCATCAAAGAGAAGCAAATCAAAACAATAATGAGATATCATCTTACACCACAGAGACTGGTACATATCCAAAATAACAAAGACAATAAATGCTGGCATGGATGTGGGGAAAAAGGGACTTGCATCCATTTTTGGTAGGAATGTCAATTGGTCCAGTCCTTTTTGGAAAACAATATGAACATTCCTCCAAAGACTAGAAATTGAGCTCCCATTTGACCTAGCCATACCACTCCTGGGAATCTACTCTGGGAAGCCAAAAACACATAGCAGAAACACCATCTGCACTTTTATTTTCATAGCAGCACTATTTACAATGGCCAGAATCTGGAAACAACCAGTGTCCGAGAAACTGATGACAGAATAAAGAAACTGTGGTACAACTAAAAAAGGAATACTATGCAGCTGTTGGGAAAAACGAAGCTATGAAATTCGCCTATAAATGGATGGACATGGAGAGGCTCATGTTGAGTGAAATTGGCAGAAGGAAAACAGATATAGAACGACTGCATTTATTTGCATGACATAAATGTAAATAAATATAGGACAGCGGGTAGGGCATTTGCCTTGCATGCGGCTGACTCAGGTTCAATCCCCGGCATTCCATATGGTCCCCTGAGCACTACCAGGAGTAATTCCTGAGTGATGAGCCAGGAGTAACCTCTGAATATTTTGGGTGTGACCCAAAAAAGCGAAAAAAAATAGAGCCATCAGAAGGTTTGACTGTGTATCCCACCCACACGGCAGAGCCTGGAAAGCTACCCGTGTCGTATTTGATATGCCAAATACCAGTAACAATTATAGACCTCATTCCCATGACCTGGTGGAATGGATTGAGGCTCTTTATGTTCCTGAAGTGAGCAGATGCCCTTGGGCTACACTAGCATGTGACAGGACATATGGAAATGTCCATTCCATCAAATCGATGAACAATGTGAAGGCAAGTGATATATATATATATATATACATATATATATATATATATATATATATATATATATATATAATGAAACCAATATACAAGGTCAATCAAAACATGAATCAGGAGGTTCTGTCAAAGGTGGAATCTACCACAAACCTGTGGGAGTCAGAGGTTAGGTAAGACAGAGAAGGGAACAGTGTGCTAATAATTGTTGAAAAATGATAACACCAGCCTAGAATTGAACACTGAATACAGGCAAAAAGATACACATGATTACCTCTAGATGTATGCTTTGTAATCCACAGTGTATACAAGAAAAAAGAGAGACACAGAAAGAGAGAGAGAGAGAGAGAGAAAGAAAGAGAGAAAAGAACCTGTCATAGAGGCAGACTAGGGGAGGGGGAGGGAACTGGGGACATGGTGTTGGGAAATGGGCACTGGTGGAGGGACGAGTGCTGGAACACTATAAGGCTGAAACCCAAAGATGAACTTTTTTGTAATTTATATCTCACGGTGGTATAATAAAATTAAAAAAGAGAAAAGTATGTAGTTAGAGATCATCAAAATTTTGGAATTTTCAGAACAGAAAAAATATAACTTCAATGAATTTGTTTAAAGATGTGTTAGAAAACATAGATAGTATATAAACATATATACATATTTGCAGAACTCTTTTCAGAGAAATAGAAACATAAAGGAAGAGAGTAGCAATGCTAGAAATGAAATATAGAAAATTTTATTCCATAGGGTTTATGAGAACTCAAAAAAGTAGAGAACGTAATTCAACTAGAAGAAAGACTAATAGAAATTAAACAAACTGTAGTTAGATGAAATCAATGAAAATGAAGCAAAATTATATTAAAGCACTGATATTTGTAATAATCAGTACAGTGGAATTAGTGGCATTAGAAAGAGGAGGGAGGAATAAACAGAGAAAATGGAAAAAATGTTTGAAAAGATAATTGCTGGCCTTTAAAAAATTTCAGCATTGATAGAAAATATAAAAGGCAACTTTTATATTTTCAACTTTTATATTTGAGCAACTGGCCGCTCTACCACCTGTTCAGCTTTGGCACGGAACTGGGCTATGAACTCTTTTACATCCTCTTCTTTCCTTTCTGGATCTGGAACCTGGACCCGCTCATGGGCCGGAGGCTCGTGATCATCTGGGTGCTGGTCATGTATCTGGGCCAGTGAACCAAAGACATTGTCCGCAGACCGCGGTCCACCAGCCTCCTGTGGTCAAGTTGGGGAGTTCTACAACTCCAAGTACAGCATGCCGTCCCACCCATGCCATGGCCGCCATCGCCATCCCCATCTCCATGATTCTCCTCACCTACAGCCGCTGGCAGTATCGTTTTATCTGTGGACTGATTCTTATTCCCTGTTGGTGTTCTCTAGTTGGCCTAAGTAGAATTTACATGGGAATGCACTCCATTCTGTCATTTCAGGGCACTGGCAGTTGGACTTCCCTATCCTCAAATCTCCACCCAGCAGAGGAGCCTATCACAGCCCAGATCATTGACATCAACCCTACAGCAGCTTTTTTTCAATCCAGCCCAGGTATGCTGATCCAGAGACTTACAGACATGGGGCAGAGCTGCTACTTGCTCTCCCAGTGCCCAGCCGCTCACGAGGCACCCAGGAGGTATGGCAGGTTCTAGCCCTGGACCGCCACCCCAGCAGAGCCTCACAACAAGTCAGATGACCCCTCCCCCACTCCATGAGCGCCACCATTTTCTACATCTGGACTTTCCTCTCGTCAAAACTCCACCCAGCAGACAAGCATATCACAACCTGGATCATCCACACCCACCCTGCAGCAGCTTTTATCAATCCAGCCCAGGTATGCTGATCCAGAGACTTACAGACATGGGGGCAGAGCTGCTACTCTCTCTCCCTGTGCCAGGCCGTGCATAAGGCACCTGGAGAAGGATGGCGGGTTCTATCCTTGGCCCACCACCCCAGCAGAGCCCACAAAAGCCAGACAACCCCTCCCACTCCATGAGCACCGCTATTTTCCACATCTGGACTTCCCTCTCGTCAAAACTCACCCAGCAGATGAGCCTATCACACCTGTATCATTGACACCCACCCTGCAACAGCTTTTTTACAATCCAGCCCAGGTATGCTGATCCAGAGACTTACAGACATAGGGCAGAGCTGCTACTTGCTCTCCCTGTGCCCAGTCACTCACAAGGCGCCAGGGAGGAATGGTGGGTTCTAACTCTGTCCTGCCACCCCAGCAGAGCCTCACAACAAGCCAGGCGACCCCCACCCCACTCCATGAGGGCCGCCATTTTCCACATCTGGACTTCCCTCTCGTCAAAACTCCACCCAGCAGACGAGCCTATCACAATCTGGATCATCGACACCCACCCTGCAGCAGCTTTTTTTTCAATCTGGCCCAGGTATACTGATCCAGAGACTTACAGACATGGGGGCAAAGCTGCTACTTGCTCTCCCTGTGCCCAGCAGCTCACGAGGCACCGGGAGGAATGGCGGGTTCTAACTCTGTCCAGCCACCCCAGCAGAGCCTCACAACAAGCTAGATGACCCCCCACTCCATGAGCGCTGCCATTTTCCACATCTGGACTTCCCTCTGCGTCAAAACTCCACCCAGAGACAAGCCTATCACAGTCCGGCTTGCGCAGCCACAAGGTTCATCAATAAATGCTATATTTAGAGGTGACTACAAGAGTATGCCACCCACACGGCAAGCCTGGCAAGCTGCCAGGTATTTGATATGCCAAATACCAGTAACAATTATATTAGTTCATTCCCATAACATAATATAATGATTTGAGGCTTTTTGTGTTCCTGGCGCAAGCAGATGCCCTTGGGCTCTACTAGCATGTGTCAGGACATTTGGTGATATTACTGGTGCCTGCTCGAGCAAATAGATGATGAATGGGAAGATAGTGATAGTGATAGAAAATATAAAGTAATATCTTAAATGCCTTGTGTATACCACAATCAAGAGACGACATCAAACCAAATCTAAGTACATAATATTCAGATAAATATAAATTGATACCAAAGATAAAAATATCTTCAAAGTAGCCAACCTTGGAATAGACACACATTGCATGAGAAAAAATAATTACAGCTGACTTCCCATCAGAAATATTAGAATCTATAAAAAAGAAAAAGTGACTTTTAAAGCATTGAAAAGAAGCAAAACAACCAAATGTCAACCTAGACTCTCATATCCCATAAACAGATGTTTCAATGCTGAAGTCAAAATAAAGGTATTTATAAATATATAAAGAATGAGAGAATTCACTCTAACATACCTCTACTATAAATAGCGCTAAAAGAAATGTATCCAGTTGAATGTAAAATTATGCTATATGGACTCCCAGATCTATAAGAAAGAATGAAAAATATTAGAAAGGATAAATATAAGTGGTTTATTATATTTATTATATTATATTTATAATTTCTTTTCTTTAAAGCTTATTTTAAGGTGAAAATAATAAACACTGTGGCATTAGCAACATATGAAGAATATATATTAATAAAATATAGGGGTGTGCTAGAGTGATAGTAAGAGGGTATAGCATTTGCCATGCATGTAGCTGAACTTGATTCAATTCTCAGCACCCCAAATGATCCCCAGCCCTCCCAGGAATGATCTCTAAGCACAAAGCCAGGAGAAACCCCTGAGCAGTGCCAGGGGTGGCCCCATATCAAAAAGGAAGACACAGAAAAAGAAAACAGAAAACTAGTAGGATAGAAAATGAACTATATTAACATTCTTATGTCATTTATGAGAATGTAATCATTGAAAATACTCTGTAATAAGTTAAAGACACATATTAAATTTTAAAAGCTAAACTTAAATTTCAGGACTACCGAGCTAGTATAGGCATTAAAGTGCTTGGATAGTGTGTGTCTAACCCAGGTTTGAGTCCAGGCACCCGATATGGTCCCCTGAGTACCACCAGGAGTGATTCTTGAACGTAGAGGCAGGAATAAGCCTTGAAGTCAATTTAGTGTGTCCCCAAAACATAAAAATATAAACTAAATTAAAGTTAAACCACAATTAAATGTATCTCTTAAAAATAAGTAAAATAATTTTATTTAGGTAAATATGTGGCGGGAGAGAGAATGAACAAGGGTCAGGTATATATTCTCCTGAGAGAAGATTGTCTTCAGAGGAGGAAATATGAAGGGTATCTACAAGGTAAGAAAAAGATATCACACATCTCAGGTCAAGATGATTTGCCAGGATGGGGGCTGGCAAGAAATGCATCTTGTAAATGTATAAGGCAGAGCTGGGATATGACTTAGTGGTAGAGCACATGCTTTGTAAAAGTGAGGGTCTGGGTTTGTTCTAAGACACTGCAAATAAATTTTTAAAAAGTACCCGAAGTAGAAAACGGAATTATTCAGTTTACCCAATAAGACAGTTTTAACAGAGGAAAACGAGTCAAATAGAAAACAAACAAAAAAAGATGATAGGTTCTATCAAAACTTATCTGTAATTAAAAATGCAAACAAATATCAATATGCCAAGCACTTTCATTAATAGATAGGTAATCATGATTCAAGTAGTAAAGTGTTGGAGGAGATGTTTAGCTAACCTGGGAGTTTTGTTGTTTTGTCCACTCCCAGCTTAATCTACTTAAGTCAAGGTTCATTCTAATGAGACCTCTCTTCTATGTAAACACTGCTAGAGGGTGTGGCAGTTACAGAAGTCACCTTGATTGAATAACTTCTGACTTATACATCTACTAAGACTTCTATGTTTTCTAGATTGGGCACAACTCCTCTTTATACCCACTGCACCCCACGTGGGACAGTTAGAATTTACCAGGAGACTACCATCCTGGCTACGTTGAGACTATAGGAAGACTATAGGAAGGATCATACTAGTTTGCTCTAAGCAGACAAGTGTGACCCTTTCAGTACACGAGAACAAGATACTCAGAATCACCCTGGTGCAGATAATAATAAGAAGGACCTTGTGGGTACCATCTAGATTACATGAAGCTCATGAAGTTAAGATGTATTACTTTATATCAGCCCCCTCTCTCTCCAGTGTTTTACATAAGAGATAAACCTTTGTTTATACCTGCAATAGGGTGTGGCACACACCCTATTGAAAACCCCAAACCTTGCTGGCAGCGATCTGTGTCACAATCCACACTCTGCAGCTGGTAAGATCTCCCCACAGCATATTAATCCAGTCTCCAGCCCACAGATTAATCCAGTCTCCAGTCCAGCTTGTCAGAAACCCAGCCTACAAGGACCCGCCCTGCAGAGACCCGCCCTTCAGAGGAGAGTATTTCAAACCCAGAAATGCTTGAGCCTAAGACACAGGTACACCCGGCAGAGGAGAAACCAGCTTTTCCCGTTGCGTAGCGGCCGCAGCGGCCAGCGCAAGCACTTACCTCCAAACTACCACAAATATTCTACCCACCCCTCTGAGAGAGTCCCACAAAGTAATGAGAATATAGTGCCCGCATGGCAGAGCCTGGCAAAGCTGTCCGATGCGTGTTCGATATGCCAAATCCAGTAACAAAAATGTTTATTTTCCTGACCCCGAAAGAGCCCTTAATACGGCAGCAGTAAGAAAGGCAAACAAGCAGTGCCTAATAAAATTTCAAGGCTGTCCTAGGCTGCCAAAACGAAGAAGGACTAAAATGACTGTCTGTACTTTCAATGCACATACACTGGCAACGGAAGCATATATTGAGGATCTGATGCTGCAAGCAAGAAAGATCAAAATGCGACATCATTGGTCTGACTGAGACGAGGGAGGCGTCAGTCGCATCATGCTGTATTTGACACCGGAGAAGAATTGTTCCTTGGAACATGTGATGAAAGAGGCGTCGGTGGCGTTGGTGTCCTTGTCAACACGAACATGGCTGTCAACATTGACTCATTTGAATGCCTAACAAACCGAATAGGACGATTACACCTGAGGGAGATGTGGCCCACTGCCAGCAATTTCTATCTTCATTGTCTATGCACCAACATCCACATACAAAGAAGATGAAATTGAGAAATTCTACATGGAATTGGAGGAGTTCTATAAAAAAGATCACACCTTCTACAAGATCATAGTCGGTGATTTTAATGCCAAGATAGGACCGAGAAGATCGGCTGAAGAACTCCACATCGGGACCCATGGCCTAGAATGGAACGAACAAGGTGAGAGACTATCTGAGTTCATCATGTCCACCAAGACTATTCATGGGAACTCACAGTTTCAGAAAGCTGAAGTGAAACGTTGGACATGGGAATCTCCTGGCGGACAGTTCCACAATGAAATTGACCACATCATCTTCAATCGACGGTTTTGTCTGACCGATGTTGCTGTCGTCCCCAAATTCCACACAGGATCGGACCACCGTCTCCTTCGTGCAAAATTCTACTTCCCGCAACGGGGAGAAAAGGCTGCAAAGTTTAAGAAGAGAACTCCCAGAACGACCACCAACTGGGCACTCTTTGGCACCATTGCGGCAACATGGGAAGATACCATCATTGATGACATCGATGAAGAATACAACCGACTGGTTCAGCACCTCCATGATTGTGCGAAGAATGCCGAGAGAGAGAAAGACACAAAAGGGCGGCTTGTCTTCAGAAACTCTTGAGCTCATTCGCCAACGTGGCAAGGCGCGAGCCTCAGGAGACCTAATGCTAACGTCCAAGCTTGCTAAACAGTGCAGAGAAGCGATAAAAGCAGACCTCAAAGACAGAAGAGCAGAAATACTGGAAGATGCAGCAGAAGCCGGGAAAAGTATTCGCACTGCCCGCCTGTCCTTCGCCAACTATAAGACCAAGATGACTGCCCTCCGACGCCCTGATGGATCTATCACATCTTCCAGAAAGGCAATGGAGAAGATTATCCAGGACTTCTACTCAAATCTCTTTGATAGCCACATCCACCTGCCCACATACCAAATTCCACAGGATGGATATGTCATTCCCAACGTTCTCCCCTTCTGAAATCCGACATGCCATCTCATCGGTAAAGAAGGGAACAGCACCAGGCCCAGACAAAGTCAGACCCGAACATCTGAAGAATCTGCCGTCGGTACTCATCAATACACTAGCTCGGCTCTTCACACGCTACCTGTCCGAATGCAAGGTGCCCTCCCAATGGAAAACCAGCAGGACAGTTCTACTGTTCAAGAAGGGAGACATTCATGACATCGGCAACTATCGCCCCATCTGCCTGTTGTCTGTCATCTACAAGCTGTTTACACGAGTCATCCTGAACAGGATTAGCAGAACACTAGATGAAGGTCAACCATGCGAGCAAGCAGGTTTCCGGAAAGGATTCAGCACAATCGACCATATCCACACAGTAACCAAGCTCATTGAGGTTTGTAGGGGGTACAAGATGCCACTCTGTCTCCACGTTCATTGATTTACAGAAAGCCTTTGATTCTGTGGAGACTGAAGCAGTCATCGAAGCCCCTAGTCAAACATGGTGTTCAAACCCAATACATCAAGATCCTTCGTGAGCTGTATTACGGATTCACCACCAGGATCTCACCATTCTACAAAGAAGTGATCATTGATGTCAAAAGAGAGGGGTTCGAGCAGGGTGATACCATCTCACCAAAAACTCTTCAGTGCCACCCTCGAGAACATCATGAGACAATTAGAATGGGAAGGAATGGGAGTGAAGATAGATGGTCGGCAACTACACCACCTCCGCTTCGCTGATGACATCGTTCTAATAACACCAAACATTAGCCAAGCGGCACAAATGCTGGCTGACTTTGACCGAGAATGTGGAAAGGTAGGTCTACAGCTGAATCTGAAGAAAACTATGTTCATGAGAAATGAACTAGTTCCAGAGGCCCCATTCACTCTCAATGGAACAAACATCTCTGAATGCAGCAGTTATGTGTACCTAGGTCGAGAAGTCAACATGATGAACGACCTAAAACCTGAGCTGCGCAGGAGGAAGAGAGCGGCATGGAATGCCTTCAAAGGCATCGAAGAAATAGCTAAAAAGACAAAGAACCTCCGGCTCCGGGCATATCTCTTCGACTCCACCGTTCTCCCTGCATTAACATACGCCTCAGAGACCTGGGCCCTCCGAAAAGCAGGATGAGAATGCTATTCGGGTCTCCCAGAGAGGCATCGAAAGAGCTATGCTTGGAATATCACGTCTCACTCAAGTGAGAGAAGGAATCGGAGTTCTGACCTCTGTCGCTATTCCAGAATCAGGGACGCTGTCTTGTTTGCCAAGGCATCGAAAATCAGATGGGCTGGACATGTAATGCGATTTGGAGACAACCGCTGGACTAGAGCCGTTACCGACTGGATCCCACGGGATGTCAAAAGATCACGTGGCCGCCCACCTACAAGATGGTCAGACTTCCTTGTTAAGACCCTGAAGGAACGGTTTGAGGCTCTTCATATTCCTGAATCAACCAGATGCCATTGGGCTACATTGGCACGTGATAGGGTCCAATGGAAATGTTACTGGCGCCCGCTCGAGCAAATCGATGAATAACGGGATTCAAGTGATCAAGTGATCAAGGGTGTGGCACTACACTCTGTTTAGAGTTCTTTGTTGACATGCCCCTCCTGGTTGGATTACTTTGGTGTATATAAGGGGCTGACTTGAGGCCGCTTCACCTTTTGCCTTTTGGTTCCCTCAGCCTTCAGCTTTTGGTTCCTGCGGCTTTTTGGCTTTTGGCTTTTTGGCTTTTGGTCTTTTGCTCTTTGGCCTTTTTGCTCCTTCTTCTGGGTAGGACTCAGCTTGGGTGAGATCCTCTCTCTCTTTGGTGGGAGACTTAGGCTCTTTGTATGGTCTAAGTTTGGACCAGAGCTAAAGTTTGTTAATTATATTGGAGTGCTGTGGAAGAGCTTTTTGTACTATTAAAAGCCATTTTTGGAACTGCACCGGACTCGTGAGTTTTCATCTGTTCTCCCGGCATCCTCGGAGGTAGAAGACAACCTCCGTCCTGACACTGTCGGGGACCCCCGGCGGCGTTCCCGACAGTAAAGCATAAACCTTCTCGTGTGTGAGACCCTAGGTGAGCATCATCAGAAGATGGTCTGACTGAGTGAGTGTCATTAGGAGATGATCTGACTGAGTGAACATCATGCGAAGATGGTCTGATTGAATGAACATTGTGAGGAGATGGTCTGACTGAGTGAGCGTCATGAAGAGATGGCCTGACTGAGTGAGTGTCATTAGGAGATGGTCTGACTAAGTGAGCATCATGAGGAGATGTCTGATTGAATGAGGATTGTGAGGAGACAGTCTGAATCATGGCATGGAGCAAGCAAGCCCCTGAGCACCACCAGGTTTGTTCTATACAACAACGACTAAACAAAGTATTAAAGGCAACACCCAACTTTACATTCTTCATAACAATTTCCTTAAAATGAAATATATAAACTGATCAAAAATAGAATGGAGAAATGCTGAAAAAACCAGGCAGCTGCACTAATGTATTGTTGCATGAATTTACAGCAAATATAACTTAAAATAAAAAGTATTATTATAGATAAAGGAAATAAAATAATGATATAAGATCATTAAAAATCATCACGATCATGATTCCACGATCTTCCCATTGATCATCTATTTGCTAGAGCGGGCACCAGTAATATCTCCATATGTCCTGTCTCATGCCAGTAGAGCCAGGGGCATCGGCTTGCTACAGGAACATAAAGAGCCTCAAACCATTATATTAGGTCATGGGAATGACCTAATATAATTGTTACTGGAATTTGGCATATCATATGCACAACACGAGAAGCTTGCCAGGCTTGTCGAGCGGGAGGCAAACTCTTTTTAAACACCTCCAAATAAAGCATTTATTGATGAACTGCGCTGCGGCGCTTCAGCGCGGAACCAGGCTGTGATGGGCTGGTCCGCTGGGTGGAGTTCTGACGAGAGGGAAGTCCAGAAGTGGAAAATGGCAGCGCCCGTGGAGTGAGGAGTGGTGGTCTGGCTTGTTGTGAGGCTCTGCTGAGGTGGTGGGCCAGGGCTAGAACCCGCCATGCCTCCCGACTGCCTCATGAACGGCTGTGCACAGGGAGAGCAAGGAACAGCTCTGCCCCATGTGTGAGAGTCTCTGGACCAGCATACCTGGGCCGGATTGAGGGAAAAAGCTGCGGCAGGGTGGGTGTCGGAGATCCGGGCTGTGATGGGGCTGGTCTGCTGGGTGGAGTTCTGACGAGAGGGAAGTCCAGAAGTGGAAAATGGCGGCGCCCGTGGATTGAGGAGCGGTGGTCTGGCTTGTTGTGAGGCTCTGCCGAGGTGGTGGGCCAGGGCTAGAACCCGCCATGCCTCCCGACTGCCTCATGAACTTGCTTAAAGAAAATTCTCTATAAAAGCAGAAACAAAAGGTCAGCAGGTCAGGTGCTGGATTGGCTCACCAGCATCCCATATGGTCCCCTATGATCCCTGAACACAGAGCAGGAGTAAGCTCTGAGAACAGCTAGATATATATAAAAACAAAACAAAACAAACAAACACACAAAACACCCAAGAAACAGAAAACCACATGAATCTTCCATCACAGGGAATTTTTTGTCTCCTTTGGGGGTAATGTTAGCACCGAAATCAATAAAATAAATAGCCAATTGGTAAGACTATGGAATATTTGGTAATATTAATCACTCCATTGACCTAGTTGCAGTTACAGAATAGTAGGTTAAAATACATAATATGTATTGTTTTAAGGATTGGTACATAGAAATAAGTTTTAATACATCTTGTAGGATATAAATGATAAAATAGAACTTTGCCAGAGCATATTAAATTACAAATTGATAATAGATAGCATTATTTGGAGTAATGTTTCTAAGGTTCCTACAAGTTCTTGCAGCTTTGGGTAGTACTTCCAACTTTAGTGTTGATTAATATTCTATCACATGCATCTTTAGTATTTTTTATATATTTATTCATTTAATGACTGGTGGTTTAGATAGTTTTCAAGTTTTGGCTGTTAAAAATAAGCTATTAATATTTATATACAAAATGTGTGTGTTTGTGTGTGGACATAAGCTCTTATTTCTCTTGGGTGCATAGGAGGGGAAATGGTGAGTCATATAATAAGTGTACATTTAAAGACTGCTATTTAAAAACTCTTGAAAAGACATTTTGAGAATCTGCTTTGTGAGAAACATCTTATTAGAGGAAATAATGTAGAAATAAGAAGCCATCAAACCTGAACTGATATCTTGCCTGTTTAGGAGCTGAGTGACCTTGGATAAGCCACTCGACCCTTTGTGCCATCATCTGAAAATAAAGGGAGATGTGCACTGGTGGAGGGATGGGTGTTGGAACACTGAATGAAAATTTTAATTAAAAAGTAAATAAATAAACCCTTTAAAAATGAGCACTTTATTGTTGCTGCAAGAATATACAGAGTTAGAGCAGATCCCTGCGCTCTTCCCACCAGGTGCGTTCCCCGGCGGCGGCTGCCCTGACCCCGGGCTCCAGGAGAAACGGCTCCAGCTTTGAGGAGGGTCCCCACCGGCACCCATCGGCGCAGGAACTCCCTCTGACGCCATCCAGCCCCGACGCCCAGCAGATCCCTGCGCTCTTCCCACCAGGTGCGTTCCCGGCGGCGGCTGCCCCTGACCCCGGGCTCCAGGAGAAACGGCTCCAGCTTTGAGGAGGGTCCCCACCGGCACCCATCGGCGCAGGAACTCCCTCTGACGCCATCCAGCCCCGACGCCCAGCAGATCCCTGCGCTCTTCCCACCAGGTGCGTTTCCCGGCGGCGGCTGCCCCTGACCCCGGGCTCCAGGAGAAACGGCTCCAGCTTTGAGGAGGGTCCCCACCCGCACCCATCGGGCGCAGGAACTCCCACTGCAAGACCTCCACCCTGACCCCCTGACACCTGAACCACCACAGACACCTCAAAAATTCAAAACCGCATGCGGACGCTACGCGCGTCCGCGCAATTATATTCTCTCTACCTGACATAACATTAAGCTTTGTCCCCTACACTCTTTGCTATACTTCCCTAGCTGCAAAGTAATTCAGACACCTACTAACTTTACTGGCTAGTCACCCAGAACACTTATTTTCAACCTACGATAGTCATTATGGTAAAGCAGCGCAAAAGTCCTTCAAGCTCTACGATTGAAGTTATTAATACCGATGAGTCCAGCAATAACGATGAGCTATATAACCTCTCTGAAAAGGAATCTCCAAGCAACTGTTAAAGATGTACAAGGAAATAAAAGAAACAATGGAATACAAACTCAGTAAAGTACAAGAGGAATTGAGAGCAGAATTGAGTAAATTTCAGACCAAAGTACAAGCAGAAATGACAGATATTAAAAAATGAGGTAAGTGAACTGAAAAACACAGGAGAAGGCCTCCAAAGCAGAGTAACAGCTACTGAAGAAAGAATTAGTGATCTCGAAGACGAGGTTCAGAAATTCTGTAGACAACACCAGAAGATGGAAAAAAAAGACTAACAATCAACGAGCAGACTACCAGAGAAAATCGGGATGAAGCCAAAAGGAACAACATACGCATCATTGGGGTGCCAGAAGGTCAAGAAGAAAACCCTGATGAAGAAGATACTGTCAAAGCTATCATCGCTGAAAAGTTTCCCGAACTGAAGAAAGCATGCTCCCAGATACAGGAGGTCCGAAGGATACCAGCTAAAAGAAACCCCAATAAGAATACTCCAAGACACATCCTTATTAAAATGACAAAAACGATAGACAGAGATAGAATACTGAAAGCAGCAAGATCAAAGAAGGAAATCACATACAAAGGAGCATCCCTGAGATTTACAGCAGACTTCTCAGATGAAACACTCCAAGCCCGAAAACAATGGTGGGATATAGTGAAAAGACTCAATGAACTCCAGGCCTCACCAAGAATTCTTTACCCAGCTAGACTTACTTTCAGATGCGAAGGAAAGATACACAACTTCATGGATAAACAACAACTCAAGAAATTCATAGACTCAAAACCAACTCTAAAAGAAGGATTGAAGGGTCTATTGTAAAATAAGACAACCCAAAACCACAACAACGTTAAACAGAAAGATGGCACAAAATCCAATGACAATAATCTCGCTCAACGTCCAACGGTCTAAATGCACCAATTAAGAGACACAGGGTGGCAAAATGGATTAAAAAAAATGAATCCAACATTCTGCTGCCTACAAGAAACACATCTGAATAACCAGAGCAAACATAGACTCAAAGTCAAAGGCTGGAAGACCATTCTCCACGCAAACAACCCTCCAAAAAGGCGGGTGTGGCCATACTCGTATCTGACAATATAGATTTCAGGCTGAAAAAGATCAAAAGGGACAATGAAGGCCATTTCTTAATAATTAAGGGGTATGTTTACCAGGAAGAAATCACACTGCTAAACATATATGCGCCAAACGAGAGGGTCAGCAAAATACTTAAAAACGACTATTAATAGACCTCAAAGAAGACATCAACAGTAGCACAATAATAGGCGGGAGATTTCAACATTGCCTTATCGACTATGGATAGATCGACGAGGCTGAAACTCACCAGGGAAATACTGGACCTGAAGGAAGAAATAGAAGAAAGAGAGCTGGTTGATATATACAGGGCTTTTCATCCCAAAAAAGCTGAATACACTTTTTTTTCCAGTGCACATGGAACATACTCCAAGATAGACCATATACTGAGCCACAAAGCATACCTCAACAAAATAAAAAAGATTGAAATTGTGTCGACTATCTTTTCAGATCACGATGCACTGAAAATAGTAGTGAACCATACACAGAAGCAGGGAGCTAAACCAAACACCTGGAAACTAAACAGCTCACTGCTGAACAACAAATGGGTCATAGAAGAAATCAAACAGAAATCAAAAGATTCTTAGAAACAAATGACAATGAAGATACCAACTATCAGAACTTGTGGGACACAGCAAAAAGCTGTATTAAGAGGAAAGTTCATAGCTCTGCAAGCATTCATCAGAAAAGAAGAAAGGGCCCATATAAATAACCTGACCCTCACAGCTGAAAATATTAAAGAAAAAGACCAACAAGGGAAGCCCAACCCAGGCAGAAGGAAGGAAATAGTGAAACTTAGGGAGGAAATCAACGACCTGGAAACCAAAAAAACAATCCGAAAGATTAATGAAACCAAGAGCTGGTTTTTTGAAAAAATTAAACAAGATCGACAAGCCACTGGCAAGACTTGTAAGGACAGGGAAAGAGAGAACCCAAATAAACAGAATCAGAAATGAAAATGGTGACATCACAACAGAAAAACAGAAATACAAAAGATCATCAGAGGTTATTTTGAGAACCTGTATGCCACAAAACATGAGAACCTAGAAGAAATGGATAAATTCCTGAAGTCCTATAACCTCCCACGATTGAAACAAGAAGACCTTCAATACCTAAATAAGCCTATCACCATCGGGGAAATTGAAACAGTAATTAAAAGTCTGCCCAAACACAAAAGCCCAGGTCCAGATGTGGGTTCACTGGCGAATTCTACCAAACCTTTAAGGAGGAACTACTGCCAGTCCTGTTCAAGCTCTTCCAGGAAATAGAAGAAACAGAAACACTCCCAAACAGCTTCTACGAGGCGCATATCACCCTGATACCCAAAGCAGGGAGAGACAATACAAAGAAGGAAAATTACAGACCAATCTCCTTGATGAACACAGATGCTAAGATCTTCAACAAAATACTAGCAAACAGAATCCAAAGACTCATCAAAAGATCATACATCATGACCAAGTAGGATTCATCCCGGGAATGCAAGGATGGTTCAACATTCG